>CACRXP010000513.1:226027-239430 GCA_902702965.1 Spirometra erinaceieuropaei
TCAACATTTTTCGGCTTCTATCTGCCAATTTAGTCTCCTTTGCCGTTTGCCCCGCCCGTTCTTCCCCTCAAAACCGCCATCCCGTTGTACCCGACCCACCTAGAGAGGATTTCTCACTGTGGCTGCCTGTTGGGCTTCTGCCGACATTTCATGTGATCAGTCACTCACTGTACGGGGTGCTGATTGCTGCAATGAATATAAGTTAAAACAGTACCTTCCCATTTAGTCCAAAGGCAGCCCGAATTAATTCTAAGGGTCTAGTCCATGCCCAAAGACACGAACTGGAAAGCGGTAGGATATGAACATATATGCAGCCTTGTATATCTAGTACGGCAATAGTTGCAAAAGGAATTTTACGCGTAGGGTCCCGAGAGCCTTAGCGAAAGCTAATTGGTCCCTCTGTTTACCAGATAATTTACCTGAATTCTTCCCGAACGTGAGCTCGCAGCATTTTCTTCATGAGGTCACGTGGGCTCATAATGACTCCTTCTTATACTGCCCGGGGCGAAGAATTGAGAGCTAATTAAGATATTTAACCAGACCTACGGTGCAAACACTACTTTTTGGCCTGCTATATGATGTCGATCGTATCGCCCGTTCCTTCAAAAGGTTTCTCCCACAAAAGCCCTCTCACCACTACCTCCGAATTACAGATTACCTTGCGCCTTGGTACTGAGGGGGGGAGAGGAGAGCTGTATATTCATATCCGACCAGGAGAATTAAGGCGATGCACACTTGGGGTGGCGTGGACAGAAGGAGTTTTAGAGGACGATGACCCTGCTGAGGTGTATGTAGAGGAAAGTACTGTGTGTGGTGTGAGAGAGTAAAGGTGGTTGCGGGACATTAGAACGGAGAGACCACGTTTGAAGCAGAATGAAGAAAAAAAGAATAGGAGGGGACCACTAAACGCATCAAGTGAACTATCCGGGACGGTAACCCTGAGATGATCACGGATGAACTGAGGGTAGAGCTCACAGAGATTGGCAGAGGCGGTACAGTAAGTTTGTAGTGGCACAGCTGTGAGAATGTGTGTAGTCAGTGAGCAACAATTATCAAGTCGAATCCCAGATTGGAAGGAGAAGACGGAAGGCACCAGAAGGAGGGGTTTATTGTGCACAGAACCCGGAGTTGTCCTCTCAGGCGGCAGTGGCCACTGGCGAAGACAGGGCTGGTGTTGACTGCGTCCAGTCATGCCGGAGAGTCCCTGAGATAGTGGTGGCAGCCGCTCGTGGGCCAGGCTCAAGTGGTCTCCAATCGGTGTGTGTTGCATTTGCCGAGGGGTGGTGTACCAGTGGCTTAGGTCGTGGTTGCAGGGGGGAGGTGTGTTCAAGTGGCCGCATGGGCAGCTGCGGCTGTGCGGACGCAGGTGTGCTCAAGCTGTAGGTCGTGTGACTTCAGGTCAGCGCGTGTGGAACCACTCGCTGCAAGAGGTCAATGACCTTGAGGCAGCGAGGTCTTGAACAATGACACCAGACCGGTCATGATGGCTGGCCGCCACAAGCTAACAGGATCGCCATCACCCCCGCGGGGGGGCGTTTGGGAGATCACTTCTAAGGAGGGGTAGAACGACCGCGCTGGTGATCAAACTGTAGTGGCCCTACTCCGAGCGCCTATCTCAACTCTGGGCCTCTCGTGAGTGTCCGTCTGCACCAGGGCGGCCTGGTATTTGTCCACTCGGCTCTCCAGCTGACCAATCAGATTCAAGGCCGAGTCAGACGCGTCCTGGCGTAAGACACCCGGACCCTTGGGACGCCGTTCACCCGGCACTGGACGTGCCCTTGTCCGGCTGCCAACTACTTCTCCAGTTAATCTGTACAGAATATATTCTCCTTCCCACTGGCGTCCGCTGGGCCTGAAGGTCATGGTAGCCAGGGCCTCACTCTCGGCCTAGCCTGCCGCGATAATATTACCGGATCATCTCATTGGCGGTTGAGTGATAGGCTGAGGTACGGAGATGGATTGGGCTTAAAAAGGCGGGGAGGATGAAAAGAGGGGTTCATGAATTGGGTGTCCAGGCGACCGTGATGGCAAAAGGAGATGCCAAAGGTATGCTTTAACGACTGCAGGTGTGATGGCCACTACGAATACTTGCGACGCAGGGGAGGGGGAGTGCAGACGCCAGAGAGAGAGAGCCGGGTGGTCTACGGCGTGGGAAGATGTCAGGTGCGCTGGTGGATATTAACGAACTTGGTGGATATTTACGAACTGAAAGCTCAAATGTGTCTGTGCCTTCAAGTCCTCGTACACGTCGGTCAAACGACTTTGTCAGCGCACAGTTCCTCTGTGTCTCGGCCTCCTGTGTGGGAACGGTTGCACACAGAAGAGACAGCTCAGCGGCGGTGCTATTGAGGGCCAAAGTGACCATGAAAATTCGTAAAGATATTCCACTGGAGGATGCCGTCGTCAGTAGTAATCAGAAGAAAGCAGCTTTGGAGGTCGGAATCGTATTCACTTCCGGCAGTGGTTCCGCGGCTAAGGTCGATCCTGGGAGCCAGCTGAGTGGTGACGATGGCAGACACCTGTATAGCCCGTCAGCAATGTGTCATCCCACGTTCAACCGACTTGGCGGACGCATGAGGTGAAGTATGCAGTATGGATATTGGACCTCCCGGGCATTCTGCTTATCAGAGAAGAAGCACCAGAAGAGCTTGAAGGGCTTACGTCGATGAGGATGGTTGGGTTTCTGTCAGAAGTGGGCCCAGAACTTGAGGAAAAGTCGAGCATGCGGGATCCGAAGAGCCGTTAGTAAAGCCGAATACATGCAGCGAAGCCAGTCTCTTTGTGGCCCACGGGTCTGTCTTTGTCTGCTGATGGTGGGTTCGAGCAGGAATCCGAAACGTCAGGCTAATAAAGCTCTTGTCCCAACGATCGTGTCTCCTTCTTCAAGACTACTTCCTGGGACTCGTCTCTTCGCTTCTATTGGCAGTGTTATCTCAATTCTCAGTCTGCAGTTCTAATGCCGTTTGTTTATCACCCCACACTGTTATTTTTGTCAAAATGACCTCACGAGCTTGTTGTCAGAGTGAGTTTACACCTTTCATCCTGCTATTTATGACTCGGTCGTCCTCACATGTTCCTTGTTCTAAAATTAACTCTTTTTCCAATGGACTATTGTGTGAATCGGCCATGACCTTACCAATTAAGTTGTATCGGTCTTTCCAATCATGTTATCTGCCCTTATAAATCGAAATATGACTGGCAGAAATCGCGTACATAAATATCTTTGGCTGCATTCATTTTTTGGGAAATTATGTCTTCAATTTTCTTCTATCTGAAGCAAGTGTATCTTCATATTGATACTATGGTTATGATCTCGAGTTTTCTGGGTCGTGAAATGATTTATTCAAGTAACACAGCATATGTACAACTCATGAAATATACCTAAAATAACGGAAAGCTCTTAGCCAATCTAAAACCGGTCTGAATAGATCCACCAAGACAAAGAACTAATAATCGAAGACTACCGGTTAAACGAAAACGAAAAACAAGTATTTTAAATACTATTTCATTGATGAGAAAGGACATTCTTCTTAGGATTTGCATAAATGTCGAAAATGCGTAAATTTAGGTCACATGAGTAGACTCACATTTTATAAATACATAATGTTCGTCTATGCAAGTAACTGGTTAAATAAAACGGTATAAGCACAGTAGCGTTTAAAAGCTATTTTTACACATATTTTCTTTAAGTATCCTCCAAGAACTAGCACAAAGTCAGGAGCGTAATGTTTGGTCATTTATTTCAAGATCCTGTTGCGCAGAATCGGTGCAATCTTCCGTTTGCATATCACGCAAGATGCGGTTGATTAAAGCAAACATGATCATGCTTGATGCCGTTGATAAAGACGTCACATGAATAAATTTTCCCCTAAGGTCATATATTCACAGGCCGGTCGTAAGTATAAAACTTTCTGTGTAGCAAAAGAATCGTTCATTCGTCAAATGTCTATGTAATTTTCGCTGAGGGCGGAGTCCGTTGAGTTTCAGAGTGCCCTTGAAGTATCAGTGAATACTTTACGATTTTCAATTGTCCATACATATAGGTTCAGTGCAATATACTTACTAAAACCTTGAAAATATGATATTTTTTGAAAGCATTTATCGAAGAAGTGAGTGCCCGGGCGTTCTTTTTCATTTAGATGGCCGTTTGGATCACATGTTAAGACTCGCCCCAACAAGAAACCTAACTGTCGAAGAAATGGTTCACAACGAGATCATCGACGAATATGCTTTCAATTGATTAAAAAACTCTTTCTAATAAATCAAATATTCTAAAAGTGCTTCGGTACTGAAATCTGTCGACGGATGTTTACGTACTTTGTCTTTCTACGCAGTAAAGCCGGAAAAAAATTGACACTTCTTGCCGTTTTTTCACTTTCCTGAAAAATAGTGATGACTTTTCCGCCGCAAACGAATAAAACTCACCATTCTCTTTATACTGCAGCCATTTTCGCTATCATTGATTACTGTTAGGCTCCGTTTTACGATTATGAAGGCGCAGAAGAGTGGCCATATAAATACTGATGTATTGCTCACTTGGTTTATGTTCTGCCCGCTCCGTTTCTAAACTACTTATAAGCAGAAACTAGACTGCGCAAAAAGTATCTTCCCATATGTTTAAAATTTAAAAGGATCACTTAATGATGGCCATTTTTACGGTTTCTCATTGCGTATTCACAAATAGCAAGACAAAATCAGCACGTTAAAACAAAGACTTACCGGTAGACGTTACTGCTGCACTTCAGATGACAAAATCGCAAGGACTTACAAATCTGATTTAAAAATCAATGCAGTGTCTGACGGTAGATATAAATCAACTTCCTAATGCGGCAACTTTCTCCTGGTGCAAATCTTAATGCTTAATTAATCCCATCTGAAAGGAAAACGAGCTCAGATGCGCAAACTACACAAGTCTAGGAGGGCAATTAAAACCGACAATTGCCTGTTTATGGGGTGACGTAGATTTCTGCCCAACTGCATCGACATTTGCCCAATTAGATTACGTAGGCGGCAACATCGCAGTTGGTAGCCAGACATTATACGTTGATACTGTGGACGTACGTACTTGTCATCAGTAGATGTGTTTACCTTGTCTAGGCAACTTGTTAACAATGGGTGTGCTTTTACTGAGTTAGGCAGGTCGCCTGTTTCTTTCGGGCTGTTGGGCTTAGTGAGGGTTAGGATTAGGCGTAGGTTAAGATTTCGGATTAGGGTTTGGGTTTTAAAGTCAGGTTTCAGCGTTAGGGTTAGGGTTTATGTTCCCATTAGGGTTCCCGTTAGGGTTAGGGTTTAGGTTAAGGTTAAGGTTAGAGTCAGGGTTAAGGTTAGGGTTGGGGTTAGGGTTAAGTTTGGCGTTAGGGTTAAGGTTTGATTTAGGGTTAAGGTTAGGGCTATGGCAATGTTTTGGGTTAACTTTGGATCTTTGGATTTTGGTTGCATTTCGGTTTTGTGGCTTTGGGTTAGGCCTTACGGTTGCGGTCAGTGTTGGATTTTAGGGTTGAGGTTAGGGTTTAAATTTCTGCCATTATTCCACCGACTTAAAACTTCCCAACACTTTCCCTGCTAACTTTACTTTTTCCCAGAAACTCCAGTATTCCTCAACCAGCCCTTTCATTTACCCCACCCATATAACCCCCTTTCACACCATTGCCGTACTACAGGGAACTGGCTGTACGCCTCCCCATTCCTGGCTACTAACTGCGATCTAACCACATAGGCGAATGAACAAAGGGCGCAACGCTTTAAGTGACTAAAATTATCATATGAGTTTCCTTCATCACGTTTCATGAATAAGATCACACACACACACTGTGTATGCATGGCGTCTAAGCCGAGAGAGTCTACTCAGGGCACCACAATAGTCAGGGCCCAGTCCCGCTTTAGAGAAGGGGAAGGACATCAGTTGGAGTTTTATATTCTGGTGGTGGCTAGTGGCCTTCAGAACCCCCGACGCAGGGGCTGAGTGTAGGCCCGCGCACGCCGTGCGTTAGGGTTACGTGGGCGTGAGTGAATTAGCGTCACTGCGAGTCATTGTTAGCTCGGTCAGGTGATTGGGTGATAGTGGGGTTTGTGGGCGCCTTTGATTGGCTATCCTCAGAGCTGAATGTGCTCACGTTCTGGCGATCGGGAGTCCTGATCACATGACTCCTAGCACGGCGTGGGTGCCAGAGGTAGAAGGCTTAATCTCGTCTGAGGCGCTACAATGCGCCCTCTGAAGTATACAACGCTGTCGCTATGAGCCCTTAATAGCATGAAGGGAATTATGATTTTCCTCAAGTAGAGAGTGTGCAGCGCGTGGCCTGGAAACACTAAATACCAGTGAGACGATAGGGGGGGGGGGTTCAGGATTATTTGGGAATTAGAAAGCTTCCTTACCATTAGGAGATATGTTTCATTCAGGTGAAACAGTTGAAGCAGACGTAATTTACCACAAAACGAATGCGAAAAGTAATATCTCTGCATCTTCTTCCAGTAACAAATACTTGAACTCATAAGGCCATCAATAACCAATGTCAAAACTATTCTGATAGTTTTGTCTTCCCAACTAATAGTTCGGGAAGACGGCACTTCAGTGGTCAGAAATCGATGCTAACTTCCACATGTCCACCTAGCCGTATAAGGTCACTGTAAGCAGCAATTCGATATCCTGAAGTAACACATACACCAAATCAGAATGAAATAGGAGGTGGGTTTTGTACGGTGCTACTTACAACTGATCGGTGGTAAACAGAATATAAACCTCGGCAGTGGATACTCGCATGTAACGAATGAGTCAGGCAAATTCTAACGCCATATCCCGGACAACAAAGTTTACGTTCACAAACTTGGACCATCAACAGGTATAGGAAAAATTTCAAGGGGAGTGAGCTTCCGGCTCAAGATCAAGGTCAAAAAAGGGACCAAACGAACAAATCCAGTTTAGGTAGGCAAGGGCAAAACAAAGAAGATAACTGAAAACACGTAAACAGCTCACATAGAAGCTCATAGAGAAGAGATGTGGAGAATTCCCAAACTTGTTTAATAGAAGATAACAAACACAATTTACTGGGTTTTTCAAAGGCTGTGGTCCACCGAGGGGACAGCCGGAAACCCCTCAGGGTGTTAGGGCTTCAGCGACGCTGGAGATTGAGGGGTCACACACAGATGTTGCTTTTGTGAGTTTCGGTCCAGCGGTGACTTACTCCAAGGAACGTTTTCCCAAATGACAAGATAACATTGTTCTGTGCGAGGTTGATCACTTGATCCAGCCGCTTATAGCGTTCCGGTCTTCTAAGCAGCTGGATCACGTGATCAACCTCGCACTGCCATGGTAAGGCACGATAATGACCATAACAACATTGTTCTATCTCATTTGTCGGCGGCTTAAGATCACTGTTTCAGCATGAATGATCCTGTAATATGTCTCCGAAATAAGATTTGAATAAAAGGGAACAGAGAGCGAAACGCACGCAGAAGAAACAATGCGAGTCCTAGGAAGCAGTCACGAAGAAGGAGATACGAATGGTAGAACAAGAGCTTCATTGACCTACTACTACTACTACTACTACTACTACTACTACTACTACTACTACTACTACTACTACTACTACTACTACTACTACTACTACTACTACTACTACTCTGCCAAGTTCTGAATTAAAAGATGTTTGAAATATAAACTACCAACCGTCAGTTTCGCTAGATTGTGGCCGACATGGTGGTCTATCATTTTGCATTTGCGTTCGACTGTTCGTTAACTGGTTTTTGGCAGTTTCCAAATCTTCCCCTATGTCTCAGCAGAGTAGGGTCGAACGTCTAGTGCTATCCCAATCTTCATCCCCATGTCAGTCCTCACCACTGACAACTATGCCCTTAGAGGGCAGGGAAGAAGTTGCTTCTTCCGTTTTAAATTCATTGAGCATAAAAATCCTGTCGTTTATATCGAAACTGTTAATGTAATTAGTCTGCCTAGCATCACAGAACTCATCACTCAGAACTAAGTAATACGAATTCTAACGAGATTTCGCGTAGTCGAATCAAGGCACTTTCTAAACATGCTAACTCGGAGGAACTTCATAATTTGCTTCCGGCTTTTCGGTCTGTGATGTTAGTTTTCTCCACAGTATTTTGTACGGATAATGGTCCCTCGAAATCCACAGATATCAAGAGACAGAAAGAACCGACCGTTAAATATAAAAGTTTTCTAGAGTCCCGGGCGGCCATGATCTGTACATCCTGCTTGGAAGTGGCGAATATCAAGCAATTCGAAAGGAACAATCTCTTGAGTAACAGTGACAGCGTCCACTTAGGTTGCCGTCGCGTGGTGGAAATGGTTTGCCACCAATCAATAACAGTCGCTGAGACATGAATAACGAGTCCTGCATCTGTGCGAAAAATCGATAGTTAGTGCAATGCCAGTTAGCCCTCATAGCTCTCCCACTCGGTTTTAAAGGCTCAAGAAAGGAACATAAGGCCTCAAATAAGAGTCTGAAGTAGGCAAGAACAGCAGGATTTATTGGTACCAAAAAATTTCGCGACTGCTCTTCAGCTGCTTCCTGTCGCTTCAGAAGTGAGATAACGAGTGAGAACAATACAACAGATTTGAATTCGTGCAGAAAATCGTCTTTATATCTTTGCCCTTTAAGGGCGACAATATTTTAAATACTATCAAACGACGGCTACGTTCTGCCATTGAAAGGACATACAACGCAGCCGAACTAGTATTCTGCAGTCCTACTAAGCCACTTCCGATTCCACGGGCAAAGGATGCCCTACCAATGCACGCCACGTCAAATTGTGTTTATGAATTCACATGCACTTGCGGATGCAAGTACATTGGGCGAACGCAAAGACAGTTGGCAGCCAGGTCCATTGAGCACCTGCCCAAGTGGCTCCTCAGACAAGAAAATAAGATCCCGCGTTCATCCATTACGAAACACCTACTTGATACTGGTCACACCGTCGACCCCAAAACTTCCTTCCGAGTACTTGTTCGGGCACGAACAACTCGGACATTGCGTTACCTGGAGGCAGCCTATATACGACGAGTGAAACCAGATCTTTGTAAACAATTGGAGCACGTGGTTAACCTAGCCTCTAGCTCCATGAGTCCCCCTCTCTCCTCTCATTTTTGCACTTTAACGTTTCCCCTTTTTTCACTGTCTTCCCCTACGGCGTTTGTGTTACTAACTTTATCGATTAGCCAACTTTGCCCAAAACCCTAACCTTGTTGTTTCTGCATCGATTTTCTGCACGAATTCAAATCTGTTGTATTGTCCTCACTCGTTATCTCACTTATGAAGCGACAGGAAGCAGCTGAAGAGCAGTCGCGAAATTTTTTGGTACCAATAAATCCTGCCGTTCTTGCCTACTTCAGCTTCGTACCGGGGACAAAATGGTTCAAATAAGAGTATTTTGCGGTTCCTTCCCGTCTCGCGGCAGGTGCTTCCTGACCACAAGAGCTTGTCGATTTCTCCGGACACTGAGAGCACTTTAGACTAGTACAAATGAATGGACGAGGACAGGAGGACTATGCATACGACGTCTATATTGTGGAAGTTACTGGCGCAGACTGTTCTAGGTTGCGATTGCATCGTGCCCACAGTTGCTTGTCACGGATACCTTAGACAACCGAACGCGAGAGCTTTAAGATATCGTCTTTAATACCACTGGATATTACAGTCAGTTCAGAATTTGAATCTCAATTTTCACTACTTTGTCACAGAAATTTTTCAGTGTTAACCGGAGGATTTTCCCACGCGAGATTCAATCACAAAACTCATTATGGTCTCGCTAGTGGCGCGTTAGACCGACGGGAAGCCAGGATTAACGCGGGCTCATACATATGTCCATTCCGTGATAAGGTGCAGCTCATGAATAATTTCAGGAGAATCGTCGGATTCCGAGGCCTTTTAATGCCACAGGCTGAAATTTCAATAATTTAGTCTATAACGTGATCCGCGCGTTCGATCGGACAGGGCTCTAATTCTTAACCGTTTTAATGGTGCTCATTGGCTCCTTTGATAAGGCGGTGAGATGTTGGTTTACAAACTACAAGACTTTAATTTAGACTGTTTTCTCGCTTTATTTCCGTACAGAGTTAGAAGCAAAGGCAGTAATGTTACCACTCCACGTAATCGCAAGGATAACTTAGCTGAAACGCGCGTAAACAAGCGGAAGCGGTAGTGCCAAGGCTGCGTGTAACCCACTGCTGAAAAACTTTGACTCTGCCAGTTTCCAGTCTAAAGCCAGCATGTCATGCACAAGTCTGCGCTCATATACTCCAACTGGGACGGACGCTTGTTTACTTCCTATAGGACATCATTTGCTGAGAAATTCCCACTAGCAGGACACCGTAACGGCAAAAGGAGGGAAGTAAACGACAAGCCCATAAATCACAAACGAAATATCGTTATAAAGGGTGTCAGAGTCCACGTAACACATTCAAAGTAACCGGGTAGAGCACGAACTAGATGTCCTTTTTGATTACACTGATGCTGTCCTAGGGGAATGGAGGACTTTCTGCCGTACAAAAAACCCCCGACTGAGCAAGGCTGAAACAAAGACTACCATTTATGTGAGATGAAGTCACAGATATGTAATGGCGGCTGCACAACATTACAAAATATATGACTAATGGGGGTGTAGAATTCTTCGTCAATTGAGTTACGCGTACAAGCCAAAGCAGATTTTGGTGTATATACAATACTACTGATAGAATAAGGTAGAAATGAAAAAACTCATAAACCTCAACAATGGATACCCTAGATAAAGAATTCCTTTGTTACTGTTCGAGCAAATCGAATTCCCAGCTCAAGGTCAGAACACAAAAACTAGTTAATTAAAAGAACGCCAATCACGCTCGAAAATGGGGAAAGGAGAATGTCAACAGGGGCAAAATGTGGAGGTACTTGCGAAGAGAGCGTGGAGAATTCCAAACGTTGATCAGCTGGATACAACACCGCCCGCCAATTCTCTACGTCCGGTTCTTGAGAACAACCTACAGGTTTGGAGGTATACGGCTGCTCCGACCCTCAAGTAGACAAATCCTTTTAACGTCCCTTTTTAAGTGACTGCCCGCCGTTCTAATATATACCGTCTTAAAGAGGCCATCGCGACCCTTTTTGCACGTATCTGTTACTTCCAAAGGCCAATTCTCACGAGGTGCGCGCTCCCCAGAAACTAAATCAGCATCACCTGGTTTCATTACCGCGGATTCTCTTATTCATTTTGTTCTTTTCTGGAAACTTGAGAGATATTCTTCTACTCATCGTCTCCAGAACACGCCAACGAGGTAGTGTACTTGTTTCCATCTAACATGGTACCGTGCCATTAATTCGTCGCCGCAAGACAGCACTGGACAGTTCCGCATCAACAATAAACTCTTCGGGGTAAGCGGTTCCAAGTCGTTGTTGTCTGACGTTAGCTGAGCAAGCGGTCTACTAGTTAGCATACCTTCAGCCAGCACGAAGAGGGTACCGAGTTGTTCGTCAGGTAGAGACTGCTCCTTACAGAAGAATCCGTCGTAGAGACCTCATCATGCGTTCCCAGATGCCTCCACAACGGCTGGCAGCGGGCGGGTTAAAATGCCACTGTACCTCTAGAATTGGCAGTTGGTCCGACACTCTCCTTTGGTCCCCATTGTGTAAGTCCTTTCGGAGTTCCGCTACCGCTCCAACAAAATTGGTTCCGTTGTCACTGTAGATGTCAGTGGGGCGTCTGCGTCTACTCACGAATCTCACCAGACACTGAATAAAAGAATTCGTGGTCAGGCTGGCGGCTATCTCAAGATGAACGGTTCTCGTCTGTAAGCAATTAAACACACAACCATGGCGTATCTCAGAGGATCGTCCACGCTTGGTCATCAACAGACAAAAATACTTCACCTCAACGCACTTGAAAGGATACCAACCGACTTCTTTTCTATGCAAGGGAAGCGGGGACATCGCCCGCCCCTGAAGTTGGCGACATTTGCGTCTGCAAAATAAGCATCCACCGATGACACGTTTGACAGAAGCAGTTCCTTTTAGAATCCGAAATTTTTGACGGATTGCACCTAGAACTTGGACTGTCCCACAATGGCCTTCCAATTCACGAAAGTAATGTAGGACTAATTCCGTCACGGGATGATTGCATGGGAGGATTGACGGGTTTTCACGATTCACAAAGATTTGAGCAGTTCAGGCGACCACCAACGCACATTACTCCCTCAATCAAAACTGGACTTAACTTCCTAAGGCCACTATTTCTCACAGACTTTCTTTTCTGCAATCTGCTGGTGTAGACTGCAGAACACCCAATTCTTCCTAAAAATGCTTCCTTTGTATAAGCTCTATCAAGCTAATGCTAGCTTGGCGCATTTCGGATACTCGGATAGGACCCACCATCAGCGTTTCCTGAAGTGGTTTGCCAGTGGTGACTCTGACGTACTGCTTGAAACGCAAGAGCCACAGTCCTTTGCAGCCTTGTCGAACTTGAAAAACGCATGACTAATTTGTCTAAACCATCACATTGACTTAATACGCGAACGTGGGTTGTTGCCCTCTTGAATTCCGAGTCTTCAGATTGCCCTACTAGAGGTTGTACAAGCCGTTCGCTTTCGGGTTGAGCTTAAAATTCCGGACTGTTCAACCATCTACGTACAAGCGCAAATGTGCACGTACCTCGAGGATGAATGTCTGCTGGGTATGACTTTTGTCGTTGTTATTTTTGACTTATGAACATTGTTTACTCGAGTGATAAATGATAAGAAGCTGCTGGCAAGTGTTATGAATTTTTATGTCAAGGGGATGTTTGATAGTGTACTACACGGACTTTCAACACGGAAGATTTCGGAACTAGGAATTGGAGGCAAAATGCTTAAGTGGGATCAAGAGTTTTTGAATCCTCCAGCGCACAGACAACTATTGTTGGTGCAGACATCTCTCGCTATATCGCTATTCGACTTTAGCGGCTTCACTCCATCGCGGATTCTATATGCAATCATATTATAGCATATGCCGCGGGTTTTTCGCGGGTTTGCGTACTCCTGCTGACAATTGGCTTTTTACTTCTGGTACTTTGTTCCTAAGTTGGTTTACCCATTTGATTTCTCACGCGGGACAATATTGGCAGATGGTTGAAATGCTACTCAATCGAAGCATGTAGTTGTGTATCCTGATAGTTTGACAGTCGTGTCCGAAAATGCTAACCGTGTGCTCCACAGCAAAGTGCAGCAGACGCGGTGACATGCGCAGCTTCTAATGCACTCGCTCTTCCCCCGCCTGGATCTGGTGTCAAGACAAAGTCAAGAAGAGCGGAGGTGGAGGAGGGCGCACGTGGATGGCACGATCGGACCCGCACGTAGACGTACCACCACTCCCCCTGGTCCACAACAAACACTTTACCTGGATATTAACCGGTAGCAACAAAATAACAAGTTAGAG
>CACRXP010000513.1:239473-249804 GCA_902702965.1 Spirometra erinaceieuropaei
AACACCAGTTAATTATGTGGGCTTAGTGGTTATCTGGTGGCTAGACTGATTACTCAGGAAATCCTGATTTGGGAGTTAGTTTATTGTATCAGAATTATTGAATTACATACGTTGCCATGGCTTGGGGGGGGGGAGTGGGGAGCAACTTGACCCAGGTGTGAATACGTTCGCGGCTCTCTGTTGGGCCTCGTAGCCCAGGCGGTTAGAGCGCTGACTGAACTCAAGCCATGTCTTTGCTTCCGTGGGTCATAGCCTCACGGAGGCCACTGAACTTTTCACGGTTAGGTCAAATGAATTATTTAAATCTTCCAAAAAGCTATATTTGTCATAGGACGGAGGGAGCGAGTTGAGTTCACGCAGTGTACTTACCCTGCACTCAGCAAAAAGTGCAGGGCTGATTAGTCGCGGAAAGAATCTTTAACAGCTTTGGTTGCACTAGATTCACAATGGAGTTCAGCTGCGTTGCGTAAGATCTGGCGGCCTTGACTGGCAACCAATCGCATTCCATAAGGTAATTGGCCTGGCGGCCAAGCTATAGATGTACTGCTGTCCCTTTCGAACTGTCACGCGGTGAAAATGTCAGACGATGACCACCAAGAGACCGTAAACGGCTTCGTTTCGTAGCCGTCGGAAAGGGACGACCGAGTGTCCGCGGCAAGTCCTGCCAGAGGGCACGGATTAAAGCCTTTCGATCACACAAGAGCTGGTTAGACCAGAAATCGACGGACAATGATTGCCTGGCGCGAACGCCTCCACCCCCCCCCTCCATTACACCGCTGCGGCTTTTGATTTTCCAGGAGCAACCGACTGGTTTGACATGCAACCTACAGACGCGCCGGGCAGACCGTATTTGAGCCAGTAGGCAGTCTCTGTGCCAAAAGGGAAGGTCAGCGGTTCGACGCCTTCTGGCGCACATGTTTTCCAGCTGTGCGGTCTCCCTTCTTCCCACGAACTTTCATTTGCAGCGTTCTGGCAGTGAACATTCCGGAATATGTCAACTTCGACTGTCCTGGCAGGTACTTAACTCCCTATAATTCGAGATATGTCCATATCATGGCCTGCAGAACAAGCCTACGGATGTTGCAGAAGGAATTACGAAGACTTCTCGTAGTTCTAGACGTAGGGCTGGAGCTCGCAAGGCATAACAGACCCAGAAATGCAGTCATAAAGGATTTTAGGTAAGAACGAAGTACCACTATGTATGCATTCTTATTACATGCATGTTATGCTATACGTCAAGGACGTTTCGGAGGGGACCGAACGCATTAATACGGACTAAGTATTCGACTTGCATATTGGTCCACAGCAATCATCCGTAGCAGTCATGAGAACTGGGGGCCGATCGGGTTTTATGAAGCAGTCTGATATGTTTTTTCTTATCCCTTGCCTTAACTGCCCTTGTTATTACACAGGTCAGACTAGACGCATGCTTGGATGGCAAATACACTGACATAAGTTGGGCGTGTGACAGCGCGACAAATTATCACAAGTGGCTGCTCACACTTACGAAACGGGTTACGAGTTAAACTTCGCAGCCATCAAGATAACTGCTCACATCGGAAGCAAGACAGGCCGAGAATTGATTGGAGCCTGAACCCCAGATGAAAATAGACGAATCGATCTTGCTCCGGCACACAAAGGTCTGTGCAGTCATCTCCAGACCTTCGCGACTGGCCACTGATTGGCTAATACTCCTTATACGAGTCGCCTGCTCTGATGTCGCTTTCATCTCTGACAGTGTTTTCCTGCACGCGTTCGGAAACTCAGAAACATAAATAAATGCTCCTGTTGCTCGACCAGTCGCCTTCTTCCGTACTCCCACATACACCTTGAACTAGAAAAGTTACCTCCATCCGTAAATCAAGGTTTGCAATTTCTATACGACCGTGGATGCTTATGCGTAGTAGTGTAGGGTAGGTACACATAGGCAATGCCGTGCAACATCAATCTCACGCGATCCCCGGTCCCACAGTATTCCGGTTACCTGGAAATTAACCTATCAGGAATCGCGGCTCATCCGGTCCACATCACACTTGCGCTTTCATGAATCAACTGAATTCTGCTTTGGGCGGAGGCACTGGCCCCATTTGCGCGCATAATCATTTACTACTCTCTTTAAGTACCTTTGACTAATGAGAAGGCAGAAAGAGGTTCGCTCGTCTCATTTTTCTAAATACAGACGAAGGACTGTCAAAGATAACACTTGTCACCCTACCGTTGGAGAACATCGTTTCTTGATCAGCGGCTACCCGTTGCCGAACAAGTGCTAAAGGTTTCTAACAAGACCTTCACGTCTTTTGGTGTGAACAACCAATAATCATTTCCTAACTTGTGCCAACCGCATTAAATATGCCATTCTCATTTTTGCCAGCAAACGAAAATCATGTTTGACAAGACCGTCTTCGCAGACAGCCATATGGGCATCCGAGACAGGCCTGGATTTATTTCCGTTTAGGCAGGTGGGCTGTGGTTCGCTTAGATTTTTTAGATTTTAAAGTTAAATTATCCCACTACTTTTTCACCCATTCTGTTCCGTTTTTGTTTAACTACTTTGTCGTCAAAATGGTTAAAATGGTCACCTAACAGGTTGGACCGATTTATGAAAAAGACGAAGGTAACCGCGGGAAGTAAGGGTGAGACCCGCAGATCTGGTAAAATAACTGGGGTTTTACGAAGGACTAATAAGAAGGGCGTTCGTTGGCCCGACATATCGGATTCTCACACGAACCCGTCATCAGAGACAGTCGCAGAAAAGGGTAACAGAGGACGCATGGTACGCGGTGGCCAAGCAAACGCATGCCTACCAAATTTTGCAGTACTCGTGTTCACTACGGGAGGTTGTAGTTGGTGTGAGGATTGCTCGTCGCTGTGTACCTTAGTCGTTAATGGCCGGACTTTTATTCACGTTGTTGATTCTTGGCGTGAAGATTACTCAGCAAGTCGGCATGCTGTCACCGTGACTGCTAGTTTCCCTCAATCTCCCCCCGTGGCTAGTAATTTTGCCCAAACTGCTTGTGCTATGGTTCTCCGGCCCGCATTCAATTACCAAGCGCGATGACATTCCGCCTCCCTATTGCGTGTTGTGATTTTGTTTGGGTGTAGTGTTTGCTGCGAAAAGAGTGATTAAGTCGCCCATCGAGGTGATGACTCACGAGGCACACAGCTGTCAAGTCCGTCAAACATCCGTCAAAAGGTCAAGGAAGCAAAAGGATAAAAAATCGCTCATCTCAAGGCCATTTGAGCATCACTCCGTATGCCATCTTGTCCGATGTTGTGCCCTTAACGCCTTAATCATGGTGAATTCGCCAAGGTCCTCGTACCGTCAGTAGTTCAATAATTCTGTTCCGACGAGCCCTTCTTCCTCCTTCAGTTCTCACCCCGGGAATCTCAGCTTTGCCATTAAACAAGGCAAGACGAATTACAGTCCAGGTCGGCATTGCGTGTCTACCCCTCCACTTGCTCCATGGAGCTGAGGTTGCAAAGACTGAACATGTCAACGCTCGTTGAGGCCGTCGAGAGAACATCAAGAAAGTACTAGCAACAACTACCGCCTCCATTTCCGCGCATCTGGTAGACGCTGACCACCATGTGGACACCATTGAAGCCTCGCAATTAATCAGCTAATTGCCGCCTAATAAATAGGATGCAGCAGCATGATGAAGATGATAGGTGGGATGCGCAGTCCAGTGCCACGTGCAGAAAA
The DNA here is from genome assembly GCA_902702965.1 of Spirometra erinaceieuropaei. Lineage (NCBI taxonomy): Eukaryota > Metazoa > Platyhelminthes > Cestoda > Diphyllobothriidea > Diphyllobothriidae > Spirometra > Spirometra erinaceieuropaei. The sequence continues at coordinate 243,177 of CACRXP010000513.1, forward strand.
CAACAGTGTTTCGAACGTGAGCTAATGACCGAAGGTTAGTTATCACAATAAGTGCACGCGTCGCAGTCCACACGGTGTGGTCACGAAGATTGAACCCCTGTTTCCAGCTTGTTGCATGTGGAGCGTGTGACTTGGCCGTCTGCTTACCGATGTCGCGACGTCGACCAGCGGTTTACTCTTCAATGATTGGCCGCAGTCGGACAAATCTGAGGTTCATTCATGCCAGGGCTAGTAACCTCAACGTTTGACACTCGGCTGGTGATAACAATTGCTTCCTCTGCTTTCTGGACAACTTGTACGCTCCCTCGCTGCGGCAAAGGCTGGTCAGTCAACTCTGCCTCCCTGAGCTTAGATTCTCCGAACATCGTATGTCGACCCATGCAAGACATTATTGGTTAGCGCCTCCAGAACCTCAGCTTTCCCCCCCCTCCCTGCCTACGAAATTTCTGTACCCAATGAACTAATGCTTCCCAAATTGCGATGGTTCACCCGGATACAACAGGCTTGATGAGGAAGTCTCGGAAGAATTTTATTACCGACAAAGACAAGAGAGACTAGAATGGCCATTTCTGGCTCATTAGCCGTCGTCAACCAGTCATACCCAATCCCGAAGTGTGGAACACCCGAGGCTCGAACTCGCGACCTGTTAGTTAGAAGTCAAACGCCTCTAACCACTGCGCCACGAGCCCGTTGCCCTGTTGGTTTTCGATCGGAAATATACTATGGTAAGGAGCGCTCAGCCATCGTTCTTATTGGAACTCACTTGTTCATTTGTGCCTTACGGGCTCTCTCTCGAGCCCAACCAGCAGCCGCACAGCGGCGCATGATATATAGGCAGAATGGCATTACTGACAAAGACAAAGGAGACTGGAATGGCCATTTCTGGATTATTAGCCGTCGTCAGTCGGTCATACCCAAGCCCGAATTGTGCAACACCCGAACCTCGAACTCGCGACCTCTTAGTTAGAAATCCACGCCTCTATCCACTGAGCCACGTGGCTGTTGCCCTGTCGGTTTTCCATCGGGAATATACAATGGTAGGGGGCGCTCACCGATCGTTCATACGGAACTCACTCGTTTAGAACACCTTGGGCTCGATCCGCGACCTGTTAGTTAGAAGTCAAACGCTTCTAACCACTAAGCCACGGGCTCGTTGTCTTGTTGGTTGTTACCGGGAATATACAATGGTAGAGTGGCGCTCGCCGAGCGTTCTTACGGAACTCACTCGTTCCGTTGTGTCTTACGGGCTGATGACGGCTAATAGGCCAAAAGTGGCCATTCCAGTCTCCCTTGTCTTCGTCGGTAATAACATTCTGTTTATATCATGCGCCGCTCTGCGGCTGCTGGTTGGACTCGAGAGAGAGAGCCCGTAAAGCACAACGGAACGCGTGAGTTCCGTAAGAGCGATCGGTGAGCGCCCCTCTACCAGTGAAGTCTCGGAAATTTCTCCTGTGTATACAACTGCCTTTTGGACGGTGGGCTTGTAAAACTGAGCCGTCATTTTTACTCCTTTCCTCATTAAAGAACATTTCCTGGTTCCATACCGAGCGCTGAGATTTGGCCAACTGATGCTGTTTTTTTATTGTTTCTTCACGCAGTAAGTGACGTCGGCCATTGACTACACCTATGCGCCCTAGAAGGTGACGAAGTTCTCGCATTAACTGATCGGTTTTTCGATACTGAAAGCATCATTTATTGTTGATGCTGCCCTATCTTTTCTCGTCTGCATAACTCTTCCGGGGCGAGCTCGCTTTCCTTCTCTAAGGACCCCCCAATGAAGGCTGCCTTCTCATGTAGCGATCTTCGACGTCTACTTGACCTTAGTCATTGAATGTCGGGTTATTATTGCAATCAGAACTAACAAATTGTTAAAAAGACATGTGATACCAGAAGGAAAGAGCGTAAAAGGGAACCAGTATTCACCCACCTGCTTCTTCGCATATAGAAAAAACTATTCGAATTCTTTTAAGGGAGGCGGCAGAGTTCTACATTGTCAAGTCATCTACGCCCTAAATTGTCTCCAAAACCTCTTGACAATGAACAGCGAATAACGACAAAGGGGGATCAGGTGGGGCAAAATAATGATCCAGGCTTCGACAACTTCGAAGGTCGTCACACCGGAGAGCCCCAGGAAGAGTCCAAAGATGCCACCAATGGAGGCGAGCAGATTGAACGGCGTCATCTGTTCGCCCTCGCTCATGATGGCCGTTCGCGTTTCTGAGGCGGCGATTGTGATCACAGCGATGTCGGCCGGCCCAAGGGGGCTAGAGAGGTTAGTCAACTTGCTACTGATGGTCTCCACTAGGGGCGTCTTTTGTCGACGCTCCACATCCGTCACGACTTCAGTGCAGAGCTGGGGACAGAGCCAGAGGAGTTGCATTTGTAGAGTCGGTCTCATGAAAATTGGAAGCTTCCAGCTGTATGGCAGGGATGTCACCAGTATCTGTCAAAGGCAATTTACACGCAGACACACGCGTATTCGAATCAACAGAGGGTATGTTAGGGGTGTGAGGAAACGGACTCGATCGAATCTGCATCAACAAGGGAAACGGGAAAATATTCCGAGATGCGAGGGAGTTGCCCAGAAATGACTATTTTCCAGCAGGAAGATTTGCGTGTTAAGTTCTGCTCTCTCGAATAGCCGCATGACGGGGGATGTTGGTGCCTGCCCCTCCAAACAAATTTTTGTTGACTTTAGACCGAATTATTCATCGTTCACCTGACCATTTTAGGGAAATAGGACACTAACAAACTAGGCAAAACCACTTGAAACAGTTTCAGATTCCTCTGCATCGCACAAAATAGCACTGTCTCATAATTGGTGTTCGCAATGACAGGTTCTAGAATAGGAAACATCAGGGCCTCAGTAGCTGATTGGTTATTCGTTGTTCTTCTCAAAAAGAACAATCAGATATCTTAAGAAAATCTTCCGAATCGGCTCTAAAGAAAATTAGATTCGAATGTATTTCAAAAGTTCCGTCTTATTTTTCGCACCATCCGCTTGTAACGCATCCAGGGACGGGGATTTCAGCCCTACACAAGTACTATTGGACGTATTAACTATGCCTTGTAATCGTTGGTGAATATCTTGCTTATTATACTAACATTACATGTCACAGTTTGAGTTTGACTTATTCTCCAATAAGAAAGTCGACTTCAGCCTGGAATTCAAAAAGCATGAAAACCTGATTTTGCGTTCCTGAAATAGAGAAAACCCTGGCTTTCTTAAAGGAGCTCGACCATTAACCACACCTCATCTTTTGTGTGTAAGAATAATTTGCCGTAGTTGAGCAATAATGTCCAAAAGATTTACACCGTTTTGCAGAACTTATGCAATAAGAAAGTCGAATTCAGCCTGGGATTCAAAAAGCACGAAAACCTGATTTTGCGTTCCTGGAGTAGAGCAAACCCTGGCTTTCTTAAAGGAGTTGGACCATTAACCACACCTCGTCTTTTGTCTGCGAGAATAGTTTGCCGTAGTTGAGCAATAATGTCCAAAAGAATTACACCGTTTTGCAGAACTTATGTTCTTTTTCCAGCTTTAGGGCACCCATAGCATTTCCAAAGTCGACTCCTTGATTAAAATTCCCCTCAATGAACTTGTAGCTTAATGTTCAGTCGACAATATCGATGAAAAAGCTTCATAAAAATAGGCGATTACTTCAAGGTGTTTGTAACTGACTGTGCTTAATAACTAAACTGTCAACCAGGCTTTAATTTAAGCCTTCTCGGCACAATAAATGTGAGTTACCTCAAAGGACGAACCATAATGGAAAAATGTTATTTCCGTTGAACTGAGGCGTGATAAGGATTGCTGCAACAACGCAGCGCAACAAGCTAATATCTGAGAGTTACTGTAATCATTAAAAGTTCCAATTTAGACTCCCTGTGTACAAATGTTCGAGGAAATTACTAGAAGCTTGGCGAATCGAAAATGGATTTGCCTGATGAGCCTTCTATTACTCCGTCAGTAAAGGAAACGTAAACATTGAAGATCACCAACGACTGAATGTACAGGATGCAAAATATTAAAGGTGAACAGAAAATCCCGCGGATTGGGAGAGTGCTCCTCTATTGAAAGAACAACTTTACCGTATTCAAGAAAACCGAGAAATTAAACCGCCATATGGAGGCTCTTTGGTTAACAGTGAATTCATTGGGTTCTCAGAAACTTAAAACCGTTGTTATCCACCGATTACTAACAACGGATCCCAAAATTGATGATCGCCTGCCGAGGATATATGGGAGACTGTTAGTAGTACTGATGTTGCTATCGGTGGCTTTAATGTACACCGGAAATTAATGGAATTACTCTTAAAGTCACTGTTCAAGGTTCTCTTTTGATTACCGATCTCTGGTGATCACGTGTGGAGTTCTCTTCACGCAACATGTTCTAGTTCCAACGAGGGTGTGTGGAGGGTAACGAGATATTTGGTTGGATCTCCCTTTCATAAAAAAATCTCGACAGTTTATACGGGTTTCTTGTCGACCTCCATTCTATCTAAGTGGTCGCACGGCAGCCTTTACGGGTGTACACACCATACTCCGTGCCATATGCAACAAATGTTAAGAGACCATAAGTAAACATGACTGGCGGATTTTCACCTAATGAGAGCAGAGGCATCAACTGCAGACCGGAAAGCACACTTTTTTTCCTCTCTCTCTCTCTCTCTCTCTTCTCTCCTCCCTCACAAAATATCAGCGTGACTGAGGGTTGTCCAAAGAATGTTTGTTGCATCCCATGAAAAGTCACTGTCCTTCATCTAAGAGGGTCAGATGTGGCTATGTAGCCCCACCTGAAGTAAACAAACCCCAGCCTCCTGTAACACGAAACCAGTGATAATAGAGGTTTTCACAGGTGGGGCTGGGGGACGCACAGGCGACGAGGTCAAGTTGTATGCAAAAGAAAAGCTATCGGGAACGCGCGGTTGAGCTTTGAGTGGTTGAGAAATAGTTGCCCTAACCCCTAACCCTAACCCCTGACCCTTAAACATAACCCCTAGCCATAACTCCTAACCCTAGCCCCAACCCCAGCAGTGTTGTGTCCGTCAGGTGGGGCTAAATAATCACATCTCACCTCAAATAGAACCAAAGGACTTCGGTGACAGACTTCGAAGAACAGAAGACAAGAGTACCTGAATCAGCGTCGCAGTTGTCGCAATATATCTGTGCCATTGCCTTGACAAAGAAACCCACCACGTGCTTTATGTAGATTTGTTCTCTGCTTTGGAAGATTTTAGGCAACTACTTAACCTGGTCAAAGAATTCTGAGCTTTTGCGGTCCGACCGACCAGAAACTACTGCGCTTTTGTGAATTGGTTGAAATTTACTTTGAAGTCCAGCCGGGGTGTCCCCGCTCCCTGTCCACATGTCTCCGAACCACGAAATCGAGGGAGAAAAAGCACATCTTGTGGGCCTGGGTCTCACCTCTTCGGCAGTCATCCGAGAGATTCTGTCATGACACTCGGCACGTTTCGCTGGTCCCCCAGTTGCAGTCGCGTTCCCAGTCGTTCCCCCCTCTTTCATGCTGTGACAGAAGCCCTGTTCAGACAGGTTCCTTGCCAGGTAGAATGGTACATAGGCGTCCTCTGAGAGGCATTTACACTTCCTGGACATCACCTCCTGTCGCAGTGCTGCAATGCAGTTGCTCCGGGTGTAAGAAACCGTGAAAAACATGTTCTTCAATCCGCCACCGGTGTAGAAGCTTTCTAAATCGAGATACTTCAAGGGTTCAATCTTCTTCTCGCAGGGTCTGTAAAATGTGGAGAGCCTCTGGTGCACCTATAAGGCACGAGCGAGAAGTCGGAACTCACACAAAAACTTACTCCAGGCCACTACTACTACTACTACTACTACTACTACTACTAATAATAATAATAATAATAATAATAATAATAATAATAATAATATTAATAATAATAATACAACTACTACTATTACTATTACTACTATCACTAATACTGCTACTACTAATACTACTACTACTACCACTACTACTACCACTACTACTACCACTACTACTACTACCACTACTACTACTACTACTACTACTACTACTACTACTACTATAACCAGTGCAACAGCAACGACTGTGACTACTGAAATATATACTACTACCGGTGACACTATAAATTCTGACGGCCAGTCTTTTAACACGCCCATAACTAATAATTTATCCAATATTTTCATGTCCTTGGCGAGATATCGGGAACGCAAAGTTTAAACCTTCAAGGTATCACTGCTACTCGAAGAAGTTTTCGATAATGCACTGCAAACGGATACTAATTGCAAGATTTCTATTTAATATAACAGATTCTCATACTTACAAACTGACCCAGAGAGAGGCTCAAGTGTTCTCCATACCGCACGGTCGCTCGCGAAGAAGACCGTGAACTGGCTGATGACAAGAGATCAGCCGCTGGTACAGAGCCATCCCGGGAATTCTTCGAAGCTTCATGCAATAGTATTTCAAACCCGTCCATAGAACTTACTTTTTTCGCTGCGGCTCCACTCAATTCTCCGGCATTATCATTCCAGCCTGTTAAAAATGAAGATAAAAATTATACTTACTGCCGCAAAAACCACCTAGAAACGAATAGTTTACCACCACCACCACCACCACCACCAC
>CACRXP010000513.1:249855-272727 GCA_902702965.1 Spirometra erinaceieuropaei
CACCACCACCACCAACAACATAAACAATGGCCATAAGACCACGACCAGCAGCACGGACAGCCCGAGCACAGTTAAAACATCAAATTGAGGAAAGATAAATGCTTAACTTGACTTATTGATGAAGAGCTTTCAGTATGCAGTAGGGCCGGGTGCGTCGCTGATGTGGAATATGGCCTACGAAGAATAAGATGCAGTCCAGCTATCGCGCCCGACTGGCTCACCTTCGTTGTCTTCGTGGGAAGCTAAAAAGAAAAGTGACAGGCAGGAAATGAACCGTTTACTTGTTTCGACAGGAAGTAAAGTGACGCACTGCTCATTAGAAATACAAACAGTTGGTGTGCCTTCATAGGAAATGTCAGACGAAATTTTGAAACGAACAGTTCAGTAGAGTGGTAATACTCCTTACTTATGAGCACTACCCCAAGATACTTCAGCCACGTCATACTGTCGATTTTTGAATGAGCTTCTTTTCGGTCGTCTGTGAAAATTACAGCCGGTAAAAGTGAATACATCTATAGCCCGAAATTTTCTCACTGATTTTCGATAATCTCATAATTTCAAATACATTTTAAAGGAAAAATGTACAAAATATTCCTTTTTCAGCTCGTCTGGTAGAAAATGGTATGTCCTTCAATTTTCATACTCACAAAAAGGGTATTTTTCGGTTTTACAACAAGCCGCGAAATGTTGATTTCTAAAGCATCATATTTTTCCATTCATTAATACTGGGATTTATGGTTTATTTAGCTGTGGCTTCACATGATGGTTGTTGTAGGTCGCTTCACTTGCCTGCAGGTGTTGACTACGCCTAGCGTCCATTAACTGGAATCAATCTCTCAGATGCGGCGCCTCGAAGCTAGGCACTGCCCAGCAGCCACAGCCTGATACTGCCGTCGACCAGTGGACCAGACCAGGTTACGGGTATCCGGTGTTGTCTGCATCCGCACATCCGGTAATTCTGCTTCCCTTCCCGTCCCTACTCCCTCTACCTCACACCCTCTCCCGACATCTGCAGTCCTACGCAGAGGGCGAGGAGCACTGCTGGCCGCGCGGATCATCGCCTCGTCATTGACAAGATGAGGCTCCCTCCGCAAACCCGTAGGAGGCCACGAGTTAAGCGACCACCAGGTAAGTTAAATGCCGTTCTGTTGAAAACCGCTCCATTGAATTTACCTGCTCACCAATGGTGGAGGCATTCATCGATCGTTCTTACGGAACTCACTCGTCCCGTTGTGCCTTACGGGCTCTCTCTCGAGCCCAAACAGCAGCCTCGTAGCGGCGCATGATATAGACAGTATGTTATTACCGACAAAGACAAGGGAGACTGGAATGACCATTTCTGGCTTATTAGCCGTCGTCAGCCAGTCATACCCAGCCCCGAAGTGTGGAACACCCGAGACTCGAACTCGCGACCTGTTAGTTAGAAGTCCACGGCCCTAACCAGTGGGCCACGAGCCCATTGCCCTGTCGGTTGCGATCGGGAATATATAATGGTAAAGGGCGCTCGCCGATCTTTCTTACGGAACTCACTCGTTCCGTTGTGCCTCACGGACTCTCTCTCTTTCGAGCCCTGCTAACCGTTTACACTGCAGCAACCATTTAGCTCACAGAAAGGCAGAGGAACTCTGCATCACATTTTTCTACCCTTCCCCATCACCTCCTGCATCCCACCCACTTCAAAAAATCCTACAGAGAGGACGACATGCAATCCTGTAGGTGGGTCAGGCTAAAGTGAGTGACCGATCTCATGAAATGTTGGTCGAAATCCCAAGATGCGTTTTTGATCAGGAGGGATTACTTAAGTGAGATTGTAATACTGATTATCATGCGGCATAATCCCATAATATTTCGGACTCGACAGGGTGTCGGCTCTTGGATGCACTTCCTCTCGACTTCCTGCAGAAACCGCACTCGATAAAGTATTACTGCTTAAGTAACTGAAAGATGTCCTTTCTTCGAGTATAAAATTTGAAGACACCACGATTCTCTACCGAATGGGTAAAAAAGCATATGTTTGTGCATGTTTTCTGCAAAAAGCATTTGAATTTATGAGGCCATTGGAAATCAATGTGAAAAATGCATGCTACTTAAGTAGCAATTATTTACTGAGTCGAAACAGAACGCATTCAAGAGCCGACATCCTGGCGAGTCCGAAATATGACAAGATCCTCTTCCGTAGCCGCACCTGTTAGAGGTTAAGCTTGGGGTTAGGGTTAAAGGTTATGGGTTAGGGTTGGGGTTAGGGGTTATGTTGGGGCTTGTCTGCTGCGGCTGCGGCTACGAAGTAAGATCCGACCGGGATTAAGGTTAGGAGGCAGGGGTTAGGGGGCAGGCGTTAGGGATTAGGGGTTAGGGTGGGACTTCTCTACCGCGGGTACGGCTACGAGATAAGATCAGACCCGAAATATTATAGGATTATGCTGCATGATGATCAATATTACAACCTTACTTAAGTAGTCATTTCTAATCAAAAACGCATCTCAGGATTTCGGCCAACATTTCATGATATCGGTCACCCGCTGTAATTTCGGCCGTTCTCCCACTAAATAAAGTCGTGTCCCATAGTGGAGTCCGACAGCCGTCTGGGACTATCATGGTGCGCCAAGAGCCGTGGCTTGGAAGGTTGTCCGACTGACGCCTCAACTCACTCCACGCAGTCTGCCCGGTTGTGTGTGGTTGTGTGGAGTGGCGGACCGGTGGTCCGAAAATCAGACTACGACGTCTCCTTCTTAGCCTGACCTCCAGCACTCTCACGCATGTGAGATGTATGCCGCTCACCCCCCTGCTATGCAAAATGCTGGTGCTTGTATTTGAGGGACCGGGTCGTGCATGTGGCGTGCGCAGTCGAGGCTACTAGATATTTCAACCACTGTGTGTGTGGTGGCAGGTCCCGTGGCAGGCTCACGTTGCGCACATTGGAAGCCCTGTCGCCTCCCTCCACTGTTTCTGGTTAAAATCCTGGTCAAGAGGCCGTTGTGGACAAAGATGTGTGGTGACACGCCTAGGTGCGGGTCCGACCGCGCCAACCACCTGCGCCCAATCCCGCACTAGGTCTTCTTAACCCTATCTTGACACGGGGCTCAGGTGGGGGAGGATGAGAGCGAGTGCGGTAAATGGAGCGCAAGTCTACTACCACTATAAAAGAAATCACGAGCAAGTCGCCATCAATGCTTCATCTTGCTGCAAAGCACATGGTGACAATCCTCGGCAACGACGGTCGAACTGTAGTGGCCTGTAAGTCCGTGTTGTTTTAACAAGTTACAATACGCTTTTTAAAGAACTTGACACAACTTTAATTGAGACACAGAACAAGCAGGTGCAGTTTTACCTACTGACGACTTTGTTCTTATTTAATAGTTTGTAACTGTTGGGATACTGCTATCTTCGTTTCCTTGATAGCCTACTCGCTGTGTCCAACTAGTGGGTTTATCCCTTACAGAACTGTCCCTAATGCTGCTTATAAAGTATGCAACATGGTCCATATCTGTCGAAGATTTTATGAGCTCTATATGACGCTCTCTTGATAGCATGTGGAAATGTATACTTTTTGTTATGCAAAAAATATACAGTATGTAGTATGGAAACCCTGAATGCAGGTGTAATGGTAAATCGGATTGAAAATTATTTGGTGTTAGAAAGGCTTCTTAATGCCCAAAACGCCCTTTCTTCAAGCATAAAATTAGAAGAAAACCTAATTTTTCACCAAATGATAAGAATTTGAAATATTTTTGTGTGTATTTTCAATAAAATATATTTGAACCTATAAAAGCATCGAAAACCAGTGGGGAGAGTACACGCCTCATACGTAGTTCCTTTTCACAGAGGTAGTTTCACAGGCGACCCGAAGTAAGCTCATTTAAAGCCGGCAACTTGATGTAAATTAACTACCATGGGATTATGCTGTGCGATAATTAACATTACAACTCTACTTAAGTACTCTTTCGGAGCCGAGAACACAGTTCAGAATCTCTGCTAGCATTTAATGAAATAAACGATGTCAACGTCACATAATTTCTAAGTGTTAATCACCCTTAAGTGCCCATTTACGCCCGGTAAATGCCGAGGTCATGTGTTTTTGTTTACTCTTTCTCTGGGCCTCGATCCTCGTCTTTTGAAATTTGACACAAAAACTACCAGGCTATAACAAGAAGCTGATGTACTGACTCACTCAGAAGCAAATAGCCTGAGGTGTGTTCAAACCCTGTAATCTACAATTCCATCGTGAACTGATCGATATTCTGGGTAGCCTTGGTGGTGCATACGTCAGTATTTTCTGTAGAATGTGTTGTCGGTCTGCAGAAAAAGACAGTTTGACCCAGACCGCACGTTGTCATCGCCGACTGGGCACAAGGATTTGGTCTCCAAACTACGTAAGGTCTAATTTCCATATACTGACATTCACCGGAAGCCCATGAATACTTAAGAGAACGATCGCTGCAGTCTGCGCATCGAGCAGACGAAATGTGCGGCGTCTGCTTATTCTCTTACGCTGGTGAGCGCTCACAACCCGCGCTTGCTGGATACACTGGGAATAAAGCAAGTTTAAACAAATAATGGGGGTTAGGGGACTCGCACAACAAGGAAATACCTATGTTGAGCATCAGTCAAGCCAGTAAATGCCGAATTCATACACGATGCCGCGCCTGCCACTTAGACTACTCGGTCGGAATTAGTTGCATATGTTTTAAAACCAGCATCTCTCTTAACGACGCAAACAGCACAGGTGTTATAAATAAGTCAGAAGCGTATTTAATTCGTTTTTATAATTTGGCGTGGTGTAATTGCAGGGAGTTCGATCCACAGACCGACCCACCTACCTATCCCAAGAGGTTTCTAGTAGAACTCAGCTTGCAGACCTAATTTTCGAAAGTAGTCACTGAAGGACTAACGGAACTAGTAGTGAATGCATCTTCTGATAGCCTTTCCAGAAAAGGGCTTGCCTATCCCTCCGATCAACTTCTTAATAACTGCTACGGAGATAAGGAGGAGGAGTTATCTCATATACTACAGAGGCGTAACGCTTACAGGGTGGTTGATATCCGTAGTCTGGTGGTTAAAACAGCAAACAGAACTGTGCCAGGGACTTATTACGGTCTGTCATTTTCCAATAATCCAAGACGAGAACTCGAAACCATAAATTGGGCTTCGCCGGACGGCCACGGGCCCCGTTCCCAACAGAGTGCTTCAATTAAAAATGTACTTTCAGTCACCACTTAGTCCGACTCTTCATTCCCGGTTACTGGTGCATACAGAACACGGTCCATGCGTCAGCGCGTTAGACAAGTTGGCTGCCAGGGCCGATGTGGGATGCTAGTTTGTTATTGATTTTCATGTCCGCCATCAATGCGCGGTTAACCATGCTCGGTCTCCCCAACCAGGTTTTCGTCTGTCATTGGGGTAGGGGTGTTGCACGAGGAGCTGAACACTCCAATTGGTTTAGCCACAAGGCCACAAAACCGCCTTGGTGTCGATGGGGTCATACAGGGACCCAAACGCATGCCAAAACTGACATCCCCCTCCAACCTCTCAAACGGCATAAAACGCTGCTTTTACAGCATAAGACGGAGTACTCAGCATGCAACGTAACGCGACCTCTTCAGTTATCCTTTTTAAAGGGAAGAAAGAAATGCCCGAATGGTTCCCCCCTCCTGAATGTTGTCACCAACCCTATGACTGACTGGTGACAGCAGAGTTCAAAGCAGCTGCAAGTTTCGAAATATTCTTCCCCTGTCAACCGACAGGCAGTCGTGCACGAAAGCCTTACTGGAGAGTACGAAATTCATTGTAACCGGTCAAATTCTAAGAGTGTGAGTTTGATTTAACTCGTAGAGCGTTGTGAAGTCAGCGGACACCCATGAGCATTATTTAGTAGTTTCCGATGGCTCCCGGCGATGCATACCGCTTAGAAAAGACACGTCGGAGGCCACGACCACGTCCTCGAAGGCGCTTAGGAGTTGTGTCTCCCAAAAAGCCGACTCAATATTTTAGTGCAAAGGATGGTCTTCGTGAGATTCAATCCCGATAGGGAGCTATCATCCGTCGCCTATAGGCTAAAATGCGGCTCCAGAGAACTTAGTTCTTTTATACAGACAGAGTACTAACTGCGGATGAAGATGCGTCGGCAAAAATCCGTGGCGCGTGAGTCGAAATTAAGTCCTCATTCGAGATAATCCACTCTACCCAGGCTGGCTTCAACTTTCATCTCAGCACGATCGACATCGTGGGTCTCGGTAGTGACCACGCGGAAAGACTGCCGCAGACGGCGGAGTGGTCGGAGACCGGTTCTATCAGTCGCCACACAACTGACTCTCTTGCACATTTTGTGGCTTTTGAAGGGTCAGACACGATTCCTAGTCAGGAAAGATGAGAGTGCAGGGGAGGCCGAGCATTGTGCAGCCGGGGCTTAATACTGTGCACGGAATTCAGTGGCCAAATCGCGGCCCAAATCAGTGCTAACAGTCAACGCGGAATGTACGCCGTCTCCAGCATCTCCAGTGACCTGATCAGTACACGCGCTTCTGGTTGGACAAGGGAACAAGTAGTCCCCGAACTACAGGTGTCTGCGGGCTAAATTCCAGCCCTGCCAACCCTAACTCTCGCACTAACCCTCCTTCTTCAACCCTGACGCTCTAAACCTTCATAACTCTAGCCCCGTCCATGACCTAGAAATCTGACTCAAAGCCACTCGTGACAGGAGAGGGTGTGTATTCAATCCCGCGGCCCAGTGGCAAAGCGTTGGAATTGCAAATGTCCAATGATCAAAGAGTCCGGGTTCGAACCCCGGTCTTGCCAAACCTGGGGTTGGATATGGCGGACTGATGATGGTGGATAAGAAAGAGATCGCCGCCTCAGTCCCGCCTTGTCAGTATTCCTTGCATAAATACTGGTAAGTAGGCAAATGCCTTGCAAAGAGACGAGCACGTACCTTTATATGGTCGATAAAGGTCCTTCCTAAGATAATTCTAACTTGATAACTGTACGCTGTACCCGTCCGTTTCTGGTAGAGATCAGGCAAAATAGTTGCTTAAAACTTCCGATTCCTGGGGAACAATACGATTAACCAACCGTCTTATTCTTTCCCTTCTTCTGGTAATTAACCAGTGAAGAGTATTGTGTTGACGATTGGCCTTAAAAATTCGTGCTTACCTGAAAGCAGTAGTATTTTGATGGATGGTAGATAATGATTGGCTTCTGTGTTGGCCAGCGCGGAATGCTCTTATTGGTCGACGAAGAAACTGCCTCCGGGCGAACAGATGAGCTTTTACCCGATGATGCCGTTTTCTTTGGGATCGCGCCTGACACGCTTGCATTCTTTTTCGTTGAATTGGTCTGGCTACTAGTAGAATTAGCCTCCTCAGTCTTTTTGTTGGATCCTTTCCCACGCCTCTGTCTCTCTTCATCTCTGTATCCGGTCAAATGTGCTGTACTGCGTGTCCAGTAAGCGGGGGATCCGTCGTCTGGCCGAAGGGGCACCCGCTCCGCTTTCACTCCCCGCAGACCACAGTTGTCCCCGTTGTACTGACAAGCGACGAGAAGCTTTAGCCAATCAACCGACAGACTGGCGGACTTCTTTGTGAAGGTGGGCAGGAGGGTGCGTTTCGTTCGAAGACGCCAGTTTGAGTCGAAGGGGGAGAGGGCGTCCTTTCCGCCATTTTTAATCCAAAATTCTGCTGATTTTAAGTACCTAGTGTGAAGTACAACGCTGCAAGTCTGAGTGAGTGGGATGTTTATTAAAAGAACATTATTTGCTTCAAAAGAGAGAATGCAAGGTCCTCCAACCAAGATATGCATTTAATGCGGAGCAAATTTTCGTTTTCTTATCTGTTGGTCCTTGAGTGAGTCTGTGGCCGGCAGCCGACATTCAGATGATAGGTGTCCATGTTCAAGGTCGAGCTGTGTCAAGGTCAATCACCTGAGACAGCAACCGGAGGTTCTGTACACAGTATACCCCCTGTGTCTGTCTTCTCTATCTAACCGAGATTTGGCCTGGCTGCTGAGGCGCTGTGAGTACCGTCACCACTACAGAGACCAAAAGCCAAGGCCGAAAGCTGTATCCTCTTTTGCGAGTCTAACCGTACATTATACATAGCAGAATATCCCCCTTCAAGAGTTCGGATCGTTCGAAACTAGGCTGAGGAAGCCAAAATCATAAACAGCGGCGGAAAATGCAACTGCAAGACCTTCGATTGGGTTCGTTCGCTGACCTACCGAGAAGGCTATGAACATGAAGAGTTCAGGATGCAAAGCAATTCTAGAATACTGGGTTAACCTTATACTGCCAGATTTAGGCTTCACCTTCATTGTGTCTCTGTCCAAGGACCGGGGGGAGACAGGGCGACACGAGTTGTTCATTGGTTTTGTTTTTCACAATGTTTAAACAGCTGCCCGAACTACGGTGCCTTGAAGTACAGTTGGCCTAACTTATGATTTATTTGCTTGCCGCTCGACAAAGATACAGTATACTGTACACTAGGTGGGCTAACTCACGAAATGTCAACCGAAATTCCGAAAAGTGTTTTCGCTTCGAAAAGATTAATTAAGTAGGGTTGTAAAACTGGTCAGCCTGCTACATAATTCTATAATATTTCAGTTACCTCAGGATGGAGGCTTTTCAATGAACTTCCTTCCGGCTGCATGCAAAACTGTACTCTGTGAAAATGTCAACTTAAATAGCATGCATTTTTCTCATTGATTTTTGATGCTCCTAAATGTTAAATTGTATTTCATGGAAAACATGCATATAAATATTCATTCTTTCGCTCATTCGGTAGACAATTACGTCTACTTCCAATCTTATACTCGACGGAAGGGTATAATGGAGTTTTTAAAAACTTTTACAATTTCAGAATAATTTAGAACCCGCTCTGCCGTTACACTTGGATTCAGGGTTTCCAATCTACAAACCGTATATTTTCCGCGTAAGGAAAACCACACATTTCTCTACGGTAATGAAGGGAAACCATACAGGGTTCATAAAATTTAGCAGTGGATTTGATCCAAATTGTTACCTTCACAGGACGCATTGACAAATGCAGAGACATGACGATTTATGAATGACCATTTCACGGTATTTAAAAGTCTCACAATTAGAAACTTTTTTGAAACCGAATTCTACTCTTCTTTTGAGTATGAAATTGGAGGAAGACGTGTTTTTCTGCCGAATAAGTAAGAGAATGAATATTTTTATGCATGTTTTCCATGAAATATAATTGAATTTTCAAGGGCATCGAAAATCAATGAGAAAAATTCATGCTACATATGTAGTCATTTTTTTACAAAGTGTACTTTTTGCATGCAGCCGGAAGGATATTCGTTCGAAAGCCGGCATCCTGAGATAACTGAAATATTATAGAATTATGTTGCAGGCTGACCAGTTTTATAACCCTACTTAATTAATCTTTCTGAAACGAAAAGGTATTTCGAATTTTTGTTGAAATTTCGTGAGTTAGCCCACCTACTGTACTAATGACCATAAAGTACCAATTAATTTTTCTCCAATCATTTTTCGAGAGAAATCGCGAACAGCTGGTCTTGGGACAAGGAGGTCAACGCTAGTAGTCGTTGTAGTTTTTATAATGACGAAAAGCGCAAGAATTCATCTGACCAAATGGCTAGATCGCAGTTGGTAGCCAGGCCCCGTATTCCAGGTGGCTGGGGGGGTTTGTTTACTGGGGCTATTTAGTGTGGCTCCATAATTCCATCTGATCCATTTGACTTCCGTTTTACGTTTGTGGTTAGGATTAGGGTACTGGTTAATGGTTTCAGATTTTCGGGTTACGGTTAGGGTTTGAACGTACGATTAGGTTTCAGTATTACGGTTTGGTTTTTCAGTTACGGCCATGTATAAGGGCTAAGGTTACGTTTACGATTTCGGTTAGGGTTGCCGTTAGGGTTAACAGTTAACGTTTAAGGTTGAGGTCAGGGTTAAGGTTAGGATTAGGGTTAGGGTCGCCATGCGCTTCCCCCTTCCTGGCTACCAACTGCGATCTAGCCGACCAAATTATGAAATCCTCTACGACCTCACTGGGATTCGAACCCAGGACACTGAAAGCAGAGTTTGTGCACAGCCAGCGCTCTAATTATCTGAACCACGAAACGTCACCGGGAGCCGTCTGTTTAATCCTAGTTTGCTCACGTTACCCCCCTCCCCGGCCATCTGCAATCCTTCTGCAATCTACCAAATTTCATACAGTAAGCTGAATGCCCAAGCAGGATTTCATAAGCAACAAAATTTAGAATCCACCAGTAGACTGCCAAGCACACCAATTAGAGCTACGAGACCCCAGCGGGAGCCGCAAGTTACCCCCTTCCCCCCAAACCTGTTGCAATGTATATAATCCCTCAACTCTGATACAAGAAGCTGACTTCAGGGTAAAGGGATGTCATACTTACAGCACAGGTATTAGCCAAAAGCCCATACACGCGTGTTTTGCTGATATTCTGCCGTTGCATGAAACAGCTGCGAGGGCTTCGGCTCACGAGTGGGGCCCTCAGCATTCCACGTCTGCAAAGCATCGCATGCATGGGTTTTTGGCTTATATCTGTGATGTTAGTATGGCATCTCTTTACTCTAAAGTATACTACCAACTGCCTGTGGGCAGTTAATGAATGTTACGCGATAACCCGCTGTGGCTGGTGGACTTCGGCCCAAATATTCATAAATAAAAACTTAGGTCTGAGTCTATAGACGTAGGCTATACTATCTACTCCAAGTTCGCTGTTAATATCTGAGGAAAATAAAATGCAATAAAAGAAAGCTGATTGCCCAAGCAGGGTTTCCCGAGCAATCACTCTAGAATCAACCGCATGACCGCTAAGATCACTTACTCCATTGGTGCTTTTGACAGAGATACATAATTCTCAAGCCTTGCACAAGCTTTCGTGAATTCTACCTTCAGCGAGGTCACCACGTTTTTTTTACAGATGGGTTAGATGAATTATGAAAGCCTGTCAAAATATGTATTCATTAAGTGAGCCTGGTGGTCGTCCGGTGGATTCCAAATCGATTGCTCGGGAAATCCTACTTGAGCAGCCAGTTAAATATACCATAATGGGTGGTTGGGCGGGTCCCTTGACCCAAGTGTGATTAAATTCGCGGCTCCCGGACGGAGCCTCGTAGCTCAGGTGGTTTGAGCGTTGGCCGTATTAAAGCTTACCCTTGCCGTCGCGGGTTCGAATCCCCCTGAGTTTTTTACAATTGTATTAAACTGGAAAAGGGAAATACTGTAGCAGCCGTTTCTGTGCCCCCTCGTTCTACTGCGTACGCGCCACGGCCGCGCACACTAATCCTCGATGCAATCCCGTCCCCGCCACGCTCCTGATCGATTCTCTGCCTGCACCATGCGAGGTTTGGCATTACCCTCGCGTGCACCCGAAGCCAATCAATGCAACTCCTTTCGCCGATTGGCAACGCAGGCGGGTACATGAGATCAGTGGCGTAAACGCCATAAAACCTTCTTATCGGCAGCGACACACAGCAGCACACCGCGACCGACGCTCTCTGTGAACGAACGCTTATCTCTGTTGCAAGCAAACCTGCCGTGTGTGCAGAATAAACTAGTCCTCACAGCCCCCTGACCTCTGACATTAGACGAAACGAAATTATTGTGTGTGGCTTAAGCTAATCTCACATCCTTGACCGCGACAATACTTATCCACAAATGCCAACATTTATTGTACTGCGTCTTTACGTTATTGCCATCACCACACAGGAGGTCTGACAGCTTTAAGTCTGTTTGGTGGGGGGCATGGCAGAGTTTAGACAGGTTGTGCAGTAAACAGGCGCTACCGGGTTAAGAGACACAAAGCATTGAGGAGCAACAGTAACGGCACAGAATCAAGCCACGCATATTTCCTGTTGGGCGTCCTGATCCTGCAGCAGCAAACGTTCTGACAACAGACTAGAGTTTCTGCCAGTGAGGAGGACCGCTTGTCTAGCCGCGAACCTAGAACCGACGTTTATGCAAATGTACTCCAGTCAGCTTGTTGATTATTCATGCGCTCTGTGATTTTGCATGGTCGAGGGGAAAAACAGCTGCGAAGCATCTCCTGTAAACTGACTGCCGGTTAATCCCTTTGTAACGTGCGAAACAATAACTTAACTACCACGTCTCAACGAAATATCTGTGTTTTCCATTTGTCTGATCGATATGTGCTACTTAACACTCTGGTTAATCTTGATCAGCAGCTGACCTAAGATCTCCAAAATGTTAGGGCAGACCTCCTTCTGACGTAGATCGTGTGAAACCCAGTCGGTTGAGGCCCTAGCGGCAGACTGTATGGCGAACGTATTAATGATCAAACCTCAAATTTAATAATTTATGAGTACTGATTGCCAATGTCCGGAAATATCCCGACTGCAGACGACAGTTACGTCTGGGCCGAGAGAGAAAGAGGCTGCCTTGTGCGGCAGCCAATAAAATTTCCGCAACGAAGGACAAATTATAAAACAGTCTTTCAGGAACAACCATGTCTTGAAGAAGGAGACACGATCGCTGGGACAAGAGCTTTATTAGCCTGACGTTTCGGATTCCTACTCGAATCCATCGTCAGAGACAACAGCAGATACGGATGTTGTCTCTGATGATGGGTTCGAGCAGGAATCCGAAACGTCAGGCTAATAAAGCTCTTGTTCCAGCGGTCGTGTCACCTTCTTCAAGACTACTTCCTGGGACTCGTCTCTTCGCTTCTATTGACAATCATGTGTGCTGTAACGGTCGGAGACGTTGAGCGCAGCCCACACGAGATAACATGAAGCACTGGGAGTGATACCTGAATAGAGTCGTTAGACACATCGTAGCACTCATCGATACGACAGGGTAGAAGAAGGATTTAGCGAGTACAAATGTCTATATCAGGAACGGACGAAAATGTAATATATATGATAATATTCATTAGTATCGGAAAAGGTGAATTACAGCCGAGGAGTGACCTGTCTGGATGGTGAGGCGACACTGACATGCCAGCTAAACAACCGGTGGAGAAAGCAGCACTGCGGGCAACTGCAGAGGAGGGGGGGGGGCGTGGGAGGTGCCGACGTAGAGTGTGTTGCGGTGAGTTGAGGGAAGTGGGTGGGTGGTAGAGAGAGGGGAGGGACATTGGCTATTTTCAATGACACAGTTACGCCATCACCATCCCAGATCTGCTCGGGAAGTGTCTCCTCATTCGAACAACTCTATACGATTCATGGGGCGGTACAATGTGGATATTTGTCTGATATTTATCTTATTTCCCCGAGCGCAGGAAACTCCTCTAATTGGGGTTGATAGGCTTTTTTGGGCAAAGACATCGTCAGTAACGACGATCTAACCGTCATTGATTCGGTTGAGAAGTGGCGTGTTCAAGTGGCGCGTAGATTTCATAAAAACCACGAGGAGAAGTGACCAGTGCGGTCGGACTTTTGTTTTAGCGGAGGACCTAACTATTTCAAGCCACCGTTTCCGAATTATTCTTGTTTGTTCTGGCTAGTCACACCTCCAACCAACACTTGGGTGTCACGCAGAGGCCTTTCAGGCTTAGGCAATAGATTTGCTACGACGCTCAAAACGAATTTTAATAGCAATTCTTCTGACTCTGATAAACTTCCTCCGGACCCTATTTTTATCATTTTCGTCTAAGCAACTATCAGCGTTCAGCCAAGATCGTGCGTGGCACACTAAAGGGGATTGTTCACCTTCGTTAGGCACCCCGGGAATGCCCATTTCCAGTCGTCTGGACCTTGGCCGGTTAGTGGGATGCTGTGGGTATGGGAAGTGAGCGTGCGGTAGATTCTGCGCAACTCTTTTCTGCTGGGAACAATTTGACACAAAGAGTAGAGCCAGCTTGCTGCAACCCTGGAGACGCCTTTACCAGTTCTATTAAAGTCATAGACCTCAAAGGGATGGTTAGAGGGAGAGGAGTCAGCCCTGAAACTGGCCCCTTTTGCAAAAGTTTGAATACAAAAAAGCGAAACGCACTCGTTATTCATTTCAGCATTATTCGCCAGTGTCCGCATCGTGAAGGGACTGTCAGGGCATATTGTCACTGCGGGAAACTCAAACTCTGCCACATTGTTGTCGATTACAGTCGAAATTGGCAGATTTAGAAAACTTGCTACAAGAATTCCAACAACGATCCAGCAAGTCCCACTCATTCCCATCAGGAAAAGAGTCACGAACACCCTTCTCCAATCCGGCGGAGTTTCCATCAGGACGTCGACGCCATGAAAGGTGCTTCGTTCACCCCAGTCGTTGAGTCGACGTTGTGTCTCCTCAAAGATTATCCTATCCTCCTCCAGCTGACTATATTCGTCAGACGCAGTATTTTCGGCTTCATTTGCCTTGATTTTACTAACATCCGCCATTGCAAACCGCGTGTCACGTGCAGATGCTGATTCAAGCAGTTATCGATCGGTGGTCTAAAAATTGCCGACGCGCAGGCAACGAGGTCCGTCACGGACCCATGAACGGGCACACTGGTGACTTGAGTGTGAAATTGCTTGGGGTGGAGCTGACTTGTATGACATCTACCTAAACCCCCCCCCCAAACGCCTAGCGTATTCTGTTGAGAGGACAAAGTCCAGACGTGCGGAGATAGGCGCCGCCGAGGTGACAGACAAAGTCAACTGGTTTGTTTACGTGTGCCGAGCACGAACCGTCTCCCCCCTCCCCCTCAACTCCACGCGAGCCTGGCCTCAGAGAAGCAGGAGGGCCTTGGGTCCGTAGCGTCTAGGCAGCTCAGAGTGCTACTATGATCAGGCCAAGTCATGATTGGCCGGTGAAGACACCAGAATGAGGGTTGTACTGTAAACAGAATTCAGCGTTTCTGCTTCGGGGTACCCGAGGGAGAGAGAGGTACCTGCTGCTTTAATATGGTTGTAGAGTAAGTTCAAGTGTTGCCATATTGGTGGGCATTGCATTGCCCTAGGAGTAGTGCGTCTAATGGCCTATGTTGCATCGGCCGAGGGGGGGGGGGAGGTGGCGTGTTCAAGTGGCGTGGCTATCTAGACGCACGTGTCCGAGCAGAAGTCAGTCGGGCGGTTGCAGGTCAGCGAGTAGGAACCGCTTACTACGAAGGTTACCGATCTTGAGGCGGTGGGCCCTTGAACAAGGATGAGAGACTTCGAAATGGTGGCAGTCGGCAACAGGTCTCATGTCAGTGGAAGTGCCATGTAAGCCGCAGTAAGGGACCATAGAGGATTATGCTCTTTTTATCCTCAAACCATAACTGTTGGCTAGTGTTATGGTAACTTAGGAGCACGTCTAATTGCTCGTGGTGGGGAAGCTGAGTGGTGGATGCAACTCGTGAAACTGGAGATGATCTTCTGCGTGGTGGATGAGGGGTCGCATAGCTGCAGTCCAGATTTTCACTGACTCATCTGTGAAGAACTCGGCAGACTCGATGGGATTCGAACCCACGACAACAGGGGGCGTGACTTGAATACAGCCAACTCTTTAACTGTCTGAGCTACCGGGCAGCCGTTTTTCAAAATTCGGTCAAATTAATTATTGACAATATGTGGTTACGCAACCTCACCTGATGGATACAATACTGTTGGGGTTGTGGTTAGGGGTCAGGGGTTAGAGTTGGGGGTTGGAGCAGATATTTCTCAACCACTCAACTTGTAACTGCGCAGTCTCAATAGCTTTTCTTTCGCATGCTACTACTTAACCTCGTCGCCTGTGCATTCCCCGGCCCTACCTGTTGAAACCCCGTACTACTACTACTACCGGTCCCGCAGTACAGGTGGCTGACGTTTGTTTACTTCAGGTGGGGCTGCATAACTACATCTGACCGAATTATTCAAATCTGCCCCTTAAACAATTAACATCCAGATTCATTCCTCGCGAAAAGATAGGGCGTCCGCTTGTAGTCCATTATCCAGCACTGCACACTCATGATCCTCGTTTATGTTGAATAATTTAGCATTGTCTGACGACGTCAGGTCATTTAAATGGGATGAAGATTATAGGCGACTTCCGGCAAAACTTCCTCCAGTAAAGTGCTACACCCGAATCTTTTCCGGTTTCCACCAAATAAAGAATTTCAGCCCCCTTAAAAGGGTGTATTTTCATCCGCTTTACTATTAAAGTTATTCACTCATTGCCTCAGTGAGCCGAACGCGTCGTCAGGATCTATCTTCTGCATTCACCGTTCTCTAGGATGAGATGATACCATATTGCCGATACAAGCAAAGATGAGAGTTCCAGGAACTAGTTGATAAGGAGTAGAAGCGATCGCTGGAACAAGGGTTTTATTCGTCTGACGTTTCAGATTCTCACTTGGACCCATCATCAGAGACAGTTGCGGAAACCGGCGATTCGTGCACAGGAAGTTGCAGTATTTATAGGGTGCAGTCGCTATGCCACCGCATACCTATGGCAATTAACCGCTCTCCCCTGCTCCACAGGTTAAGAAGCTTCACTATCGAGGGAAAGGTTCTAGGCTGGGCAAGAGCGTTCTTACTCCAGCAAAACAAAGATTACACCTCGTTGACAAACAATCCGAATGGGTCAATCTAACTAGTGCTGATCCCCTCGGGCAAGTTCTTGATCGCCTTCTTCTCATTCTGTACGTTGTCGACAGTCTTGTTGGCAGAGGCCTAAAACGTGAACGCACGAGTAAACCGTAGAAGCCTAAACCCTAGCCCTAAATAATAACCCTAAACCTAAACCTAACTCCAAATCCTTACCCTTAACCCTGACTCTAAGTCCTGGCCGTTAACCTTAACTAAAAACCCTAAACTCCTAACCCCGAAATACTAACCCTAATACTAAACACTAAACCTCTAACCGTAATTCTAAACCATAACCTTAACCCTAACCCTAAATCTAAACACAAAGCCACTTACTGGAGTCGACATAAGTACGAAATTCGTAGGCAGTTGAATAGGAAATAACTAGATAGGGCTGCATTTTAGACCTCTGCCGTCTTATTGGATTCGACTGTGGTAAAATCGTGCTCACTGATCATTCCAGAATGCAACATTTCCTTGGAAACCCAAGAGAACTAGGAGGCCGCCAGCATAGTCCGCATCGACTACGAAGGTAACAATCGGGAGAGGGCACCCAAATATCCGCTGCCTAGAAATAATACCTACTATATCTATTTGAGCAGGTTATATTCCTACATATTTGTTGTTTCATCCGACCTCACGAATGTACAAAAACAGCAACGAATGCATGGATGGAAAGGACATTTTTAAACTCCCGAAGAAGGCCGTTCCGGTTACAGTTTATGGCATATTCAACTGTCGCGATTCAGACTATGACATGCAAGCTTCAGGAAGTAGATTTGTGATGGTCCGGCTCAGGTGTATACTGCAGTGCTGAGCCTCTCATGGCTATTTGGCCTGTGCACCGGTTGCAGTCTGCTTCTCGGCCAATGTCGGCTGTCCAAACTGGCCAATCATCTTCGAGGCTGACTCAGACATGACCTCGCTAAAGACACTAGATGACTGCGTGTGCCATGCCAGTATCAGCAAACCATGGCCCTCGCAGCCTGGTGTGCGCTGGTAGTTCCCTGACGGTGGATGCGCTTGCAATCCCGCCGGTTGTACAGGTGGTGGGCAGGGCTGCACAGTCATCATCCTCATCTTTCTGATCCCTGTTGGGGTGTTGTTTTTGTTGTTGGCGAAGAATCCTAGTCAAGTGTATGTGGTGGACCAGGGGGTGTGGTGGCACGCCTAGGTGCGAGTCCGGCCGTGCCATCCGCCCGCGCCCTCCCACACCTCTGGTGTTCTTGACTCTGTCTTGGCATTGGGACCAGGTGGGGAGTGGGGAGGGGAGAGCGAGTGCGGTAGATGCTGCGCAAGTCTACTATCACTACCAACTAATTCACGCGCAAGTCACCGTGCCTATTGCACCTAGCTGTGTAGTACACGGTGGACATCGTCGGAATCGACGATCGAACTGTCGGATGAGTGTTTCACTGTCTGATACCCGCGGACGCCACTCTCACTTCTACCAACCTCTTCCCTAAGAGTTCTGCACGGAACTTAACAGCCTCCCAACTGACCTCCCACTTCTTCTATTCCTGCTCGGAACTGGGCCTCACGATCGTGGCTTAAGCCACCGCTACGGACTAGAGTGGATCAGGTGTAGTGTCGGGAGAAATAAGGGCAATGATAAAGTGCGTAGCCTCTAGTTTTTATCGATTATTCCATTTACGTAGGCATGACATATTAGGGTTAAGGCTGCGGTCCAGCTAAAGAAAAGGGTTACGGTTAGGGTTAGGACCAGTGCTAGGTTTAAAATTAATGTCAGGGAAAGAGTCGGTTACACTTAGGGTTAGGTTTGCCTGCCGCATACCGTATTACCCAAGGAGGCCACCATTAACCAATAACCACGAATTACCCGTTGTCCGTCCGTTTACTTGCCCTTTCTTCGCATTATTTGAACTGCACGGTCCGCTCCGGCACCCCGCTGGAGTAACAAAACAAACATATGCGCACTTAGCTGCAGAGGCTCTCCGAAAACTACGATTCTATGAGGAACATGAGGCCGTATCTTTTAAGTAGCGCGCAGCTGACCGTAGAATTCCAAAAAGGGATTTTAGGGTTTGGTGTGCTGCACATCATGGAAAGGACATTTTTTAAACTCTTGAAGAAGGCGGTCCTGGCTAGAGTTCACGGCACATTAATCTGTCGAAATCCATGACATGTAATCTTCAAGGGGTAGATTTGTGGTGATCCAACCCCGGGCGCATGCTGCAGCGCTGAGCCTCTGGTGACTACTTGACTTGCGCGGCATTTGCAGTCTGGTTAGGATTAGAGTTAGGTTAAAGGCTAATGTCATGGAAAGGGTCGATGTTAGGGTTGAGGTTACGATCAGTGTTAAATTTGCCTGCTGAGATAAAGAGACCTTAGACTCCCAGACGCAAACTATAGCTGAAAGACTCACTCGCCATCGGGTGCTGATTGCTGCCGGGACTGGAACTGACTATACTTTGAACAGTCACCTCCTCGGTCGCTTTTGGCTAGGACCTTGATATGACAGTGGTGAGAGAATGTTGAACTTTGATGATCGACCGTTTGTCACCATCACTCACTTACATCATCACCAAAAACATCTCCTGAATTAGTATTCAAACGACGGTTATACGGTCAGTCAGATCGACTACAATTTAGGCAGGGAAATGTGTAGGGCCCATCGGATCAAGGAAAGTAGGTGGCTGACGTTTCGGGGGGCTTGGTCGGCTCTCCATTATTAAAGTGCTTATGCAAAAAAACGACCAGAATGTGGAATAAACGGCCAAATTAGTTGGTCTCGGGCCGGTCGAATTTCTTCTTTTTTCCTTGTTTTAGCCTTCTGGCTGTTGTCTGTGAATGTAGGCGGCCTCCTGTGTTGTGTGTCGTCGCCTCAATGAGGGTCGGCTGCACCTGTGATCCCCTTTTGGCTGAATTAGTCGACAGGCCGTGTTTCCTCTGTATTTTTAAGCTCCGTGTAATCGTCTTGCCCTGGTCATGGTGTATGCAGTGACGTAGGACTTTATAGGCCGCAGGAAGGTCTAGATGCCTGTTGATGGAGTTGACATCTGAGTACCAACCAACCCCCATTGAAGTGACGACACAAAACGCAGGAGGCCTCCTACATTCACAGACAACGGCCAGAAGGTCAAGGCAGGGAAAAAAGAGAAAATCGATCGGCCCACGGCCAACAAATTTAGCCGTTTATTCTAACTCCTGGTCGTTTTTTGCACAAGTGCTTTAATAATAGCGAGCCGGCCAAACTCCCCGAAACGTCAGCCAATTAATTCTACTGGTTCAGCGAGCCGTTCACATTTCTCAGATTATCGACCGTGATCTCTTATGTTTGCTAATTTGAGAGCAATTTAGTAAGTTGTATGTTCCGCAGCTGGGTCCGCGATAGCAGATCGATGTGTAGAGTCGAAGGTGGCAACCCACGTGGGTCGGATCGTGTTTTCCTTAGCACTCTCTTTAAAGGTTACCTCTCATCCCACCCAAAATGCCACGCACAAGACGTCTCGATGTCGCAAAGCTACGATGGCCCAGCACCGCTGAGGCCCTTATCAGAGAAGTCCGGTCACGTTTCACGACCCAGGCCGACAAAGAAAGCAGCTATCGGCGGTCCTTAATGAAATCATCAGTCTCTGGGCAGATAAAATAGCCTAAGATACACCCATTGCCGCCGCAATGACTGGATCAGAGTAAGAACCTTGCACCTGTTTGTTCGTGCTGATCGAGTCAGGTTCCGCAACGATGATTCCTTCCGTCGGCTCCGGAAAATTATGGCAGTCGGCTAGGGGTGATCGGAAGAAGTATTCAGCTGAAATAGCGGCCTCTATGGAGCTGGCCTCAAGGGTTAGTGGCACCCGATGACTGCATCAAACTATCCGCCAAGTTAGCGGTAAGCAGTCTGAATTGAGGGACTCTGTTCGCCATGTGAAAGGCGGTTTTGTTGCTGACAATCTGGTCATGGTAAATCGATGGCATCAACACTTGGAGCGTCTTCTCAAGTTCGATTACCATTTCATCACGCCCTCGCTGATCTTGGCAGCGTTTTTTATTTTATTCTAAACTCCGAAGGGTCATGCGACCCCATTCCAAGGGAGAAATTGCGGATGCAACATAAAGGCTGCGCAATAACAAGGCACCCATAGGGTATAGTATTCTACAAGTCTAATGTCAACATACTGACGTTCTGGCACTATGAAGTGATTGGATAAGTGTGGAGGGATGCGGTCGTCCCCGAGAACTTGGGCTCGGATATCCTTGCACCTGTTTTTAAGATGCGAGTACCACCACGTCATCGACGTTGCTGAGGAAGTCTTCGATGTCATCCTTTCCAGGCGATTTCAGAATGTGTGTGAGCCCAAAACGAAACCCAACCAGACAAGTATCCGTGCTGGACGTGGATATGCGGACCGGACATTCATACTGAGGCGCATGCCTGAATTCCGTCATATTGGGATGACCGACGGCTGTCCGTATTGTTGACTTTGCTGCTGCTCACGATTCGTCCATCACAAGTTCTTATGGCCGAGGATGGGGCTAGAACGGTGTGCCGGTCAAACTCATCATGATCAAGACCGACTATCGCTCCACCACTGCACGAATCGTGGTTCATAAGTCTGTCCCAACCTTTTTATATCCGGCTCGGTATTTGATAAGGTTGTATCCTGTCGCCCATCCGGTCTACCTGTGCCACTGACTGGAATCGCAAAAGGGTTTTAATGGTAATACGTTATTACCGACAAAGACAAGGGAGACTGGAAGTGTGGAACACCCGAGGCCCGAACTCGCAACCTGTTAGTTAGAAATCCACGCCTCCAACCACTGGGCCACGAGCCCGTTGGCCTGTCGGTTTCGATCGGGAATATACAATGGTAGGAGGCGCTCACCGATCGTTCTTACGGAACTCACTCGCTCCGTTGTGCCTTGCGGGCTCTCTCTCCAGCCCAAACAGCAGCCGCACAGCGGCACATTATATAGGCAGAATGTTATTACCGACAAAGATAAAGGAGACCACAATGGCCATTTCTGGCTTATTAGCTGTCGTCAGCCCGTAAGGCACAACGGAACGAGTGAGTTCCGTAAGAACGATCGGTGAGCGTCTCCCGCCATGGTTTTAATGGTGCTGAATTTTCATCTAGACGCTGTCGGATTGGTCTTGACTACGCTAGGTCGATCGCTGGCGTAAAAACTCCCGGCATAGTCTCAACTTCTATGATCAACCCATTACGTCCTCCCTGTCCTATGCAGCGGCGCCTTATTCATCTCCAACCTCTGTAGTGTCAGGCTACCCCCTTCTGAGGGCGAAATAGCCGATGCAATAGAAAGGATGTGCAACAACAAGGCATCCGGGGAGGACAGCATTCCCACTGAATTCAGAATGTTTTTCTACTCAGTTAGGCGCACTGTTTTCATGGGGTGATGGAGCAAACGGCGAGGGATAAGAGTTGACCTTGATAAGTGTGGCTCGGAATTCTTGTAACTGTCTTCAAGAAGGGAAATAAGGCAAGGTGCGAGAACTACCGCGGTATAAGCCTCATTACCGTTGCTGTGAACGTCTTCGATGTTGTCCTTGTTGGGCGATTTTAAACTGTGCGCGGCCCTAGAACGAGGCCCAACCCAACTGGGACCAGAGCTGTGTGTGGATATGACGACCAGACATTCATGCTGAGACACATTCTACAATTTCGACGTATATACCAGCACCGACGACTGTCTGTGTTTGCTAACTTCGCTGCTACGTTCGATTCCGTCTATCGGTAGTCCATGTGGCAGAAAATGGAACTAAATCATGTACCGGCAGAAATTATCGCCATGACCACGGCCTACTACCGCACAACCACCGCGCACGTTCAAGTCCATAACAATCTCTTCCAGCAGCTCGATATTAAGTCTGACGTTCGGCAGGGTTGCATCCTGTCGCCCATTCTGCTCAACTACTTAAATTAGTAGATTCTCGGATAGAGTTGTGACGGTGTTGAGTTTGCACCTAGACGCCGGCCGACTGATCTAAACTACGCCAACGATACTGCCTTGCTGGCTTTAACCTCTGGAGACCAACAGTTGGTGGTGTCACGGGGGAATGAAGTCACCAATTTAATCGGTCCATCTA
This sequence comes from Spirometra erinaceieuropaei, assembly GCA_902702965.1. NCBI lineage: Eukaryota > Metazoa > Platyhelminthes > Cestoda > Diphyllobothriidea > Diphyllobothriidae > Spirometra > Spirometra erinaceieuropaei. Next base: position 272,418 of record CACRXP010000513.1, read on the forward strand.
TAAACTCCGGAAAGACTAAAGGGCAAGGAAAAAATATATGGCCGGGGTAGGGTTGCTATCGCGAACTGCCTACCATATTTATCTGCATAGGCTTGTTCGGTTGGGTTTTCGGTCGGAATCCAGTCACCTCCTTCGACGGCTGTGACCCCGGCAGGATGATATTTTTTGAACTAAACCGTCCTGGGGAAGCGGTGCCGCAGAAATGCCTACATAGACTATTAGTTCTCTACTTCCTTCACGTAATTCTTTACGTGTAAAAGACCAGAGGGTAATAATAGGGTGTAGGACCCCAAGTAGATGGCATCTCCAG
>CACRXP010000513.1:280320-319659 GCA_902702965.1 Spirometra erinaceieuropaei
GAAACTGTTCGATTTTTAAAAAAAACACACGGTCAAGAGAGTGCACACGGCGTCTACTGCGTGTGAGGAAAGGGACAGGAGGAGAGGTTGAACAGTTGAAGAGGGAGGATGTGGTTACAGTTGGGGGTTTCGGATACGACTGGACAGGCAATAGACAGGATGGAGGGACAGGGGGTTAGCACATTTTTATTCTTGAGGCAGGTCCGGCGGCTTCTCTAGAACAGCAGTCTTGACCCGGTCGATGCTGATCACGTTCCCCTTGCCACCGAGGAGGGTCCGGCACGTCCTGATAGTGCGTGAAAACACATGAAACGGTCCTTCATATGGTGACTCCAACGACTTGCGCACACGGTCACACCGACCAAACACATGAGTGCAGTCGGCCAGACTCTTTTTGATATAAGACTCGACTGATGGAATTTGCGGTGGAACCGGGGAAAGTGAACGTATAAATCATCGCAGGCGATGCGCGAAGTTATCAGGACTCCCGTCAGCACCGCGAGAGGTTGGCGTAACCATCTCGCCTGGCAGTCGGAGGGTAGTGCCGAACACCAATTTGACTGCGTCGCAGTCCAGACCCAACTTCAGTGACATGCGAATGCCAAGAGGCGCCAGTAGCAGGTTGTCCGACCAGTTCGTGGGGTCTCCTGAAGCACGTAGAGGCGTCTTTAGCTGGCGGTGGAAAGGATTGATCATGACGTTGGCTGATCGATGGTAGGCTGTAATCGGAGTGTGCGTGTGTGCGGCCAAGAAGAGCGCTTGAAAGAGAACGAACTGGAGTTGGGCAGCTCGGTCAGTCGTGAACGTGGGTGAGACACCGAAAATGGTGACCCAGCGACTGACGAAAGCCTTGACGACTGGTGTTCACTTTAACGTTCCGTAGGCGGATGGCTTCAGCCCAGCGGTCGACACGGGTGAGTGTAGTCAGTGGATGGAGGCAAGACGCCAGTTGAAGTCGGCACAGGCGAGAAGATTTTGTCACTTGTTAAGGCTTCCCTCCCCTAGTCTAGACTTTAATATTATGATAATGAAAGCAGGGTCACAGATCAGGACCTCACCAAACCGTGTCAAGACCTATTTCACACATAAGTTTACATAAACGAACCAATAAAAACAAGGCTATGAGCTCGCCTGTTTCGAGGCTGATTGTTGAAGGCGTGTGGAAAAGCACAAAACCAAATTTTGTGTGCCATGATGAAGAAAAAGTGGTCGAGCGGGAGAGGACATGAAGCTTCAAAGCTCACAACAGCTTAATTATCCCTGATATATACTTAGTCGTGGAGGGACGGCTTCGATTCTTGGACATTCTCGGCTGTTAACCCGAAGGTTCACAGGAAACTATGGTCTTCAGAGGACCGCCTAACACGTTGCAAATACTAAGTTATCACAGTGATCACTGCCTTCAGCGCAGGACATTGTGTACGTGTGTTGTGTTTGCGAAAAGAGGCTCACCTCAACACGTCAACTACCAGGAGGGCAAGTCACCATTATGTTCGGGAAAGCTGTCCACGAGTATCCACTAAAAGCGGTCGATGCGTCCCAGCGCAGTGGAGAAGAAAGGACACCATTTCGCACGCAAAGGGAGTGTTAGTGACCGGCTAGACTCCGTGTTACTCAGAGGGGAAATCCCTCACAAGCCCGACTTGACACTTCGGCGACAAGTGATGCATCTGGAAAATCCCACCACACGACAGAACGAGGTCATCCACGGTCTACCGGTTATGCTACACAGTTGTGAGATATGCGACCGCGCCGGAGGAGTCGCGCCCTACAAGCGAATATGTCTGAGCACCAACCTGCGATGCTGCAGAGGTGAAAATCGGCAACTCGCGCCCCCCTTCCATGATTCGATGCAATCGAGATGGCGACGACCCGCCAAGAAAGCTGAGAAAGTAACAGCTGTCTGGTGATTATTTGGCAAATCCCGCAGCTTGCGTGACCTTTCGACTCACATGACACGAACTCAGGTGAGCCAATGAGCAATCGGCAGCCGATATTGGCTACCTGCTAGCGACGCGCCACAATCAGACCCCCAATAATAAGAGGGCTAAACTGAATTCTTCAGTCGACACTGCTCTTAAAAACGCCAAACGCCTACTAAACAAATCCCACTGGGTGCTGCTTCTTCCTCCCCTGATACATGCACTACTCTTTACTTCTTGTCGCCTTTACGAGTTCGTAGGTCGTCCATTTAACTAAAGGGGACGAGACACGGTTATTTCGTGAGAACTGAAGTGCTAAATGGTCGACACGCCGCACTCCTTACCATTAGATGCAGTTTATCTTCCCAAATGGCTTAAGGTTAGGGGGAAAAAGGCAGACTCAGACGGCACAAAGAAGACCCGCACTGAGAACTGACGACGTACATGGAGCTGTCATTTGCGTCTACCCTGTCAGCAGACCCTGGCCTCATACTAATTAAAATCACTTGCGTCCGGTTAGTAAGAAAAACTAATGTAAACTGAGCTGCCGTAGAACAAGGCTTTAAACCTAGCTGCCGAATTGAGCAAGTATAAGGCACAGCCTGCTGGGAAATCAAGGACGCATCAAACGATATCCCCATGAGCCTGAGGTTGGATATTTGAAATTCAACTCGATTGAGTAAAGTCATAATGAGGAAAAGGATAATGTATTGATGAAAGGAAGCTGTCGAATAGGTTCCAGCGCATGAGTTGCTTTCACAGTGACTCAGTCTTCGATGTGTGTATTGTCGACAGAGGCAGTGTAGATGCGCTTGACAAACACAGGGACCATATCGGACTCTGGCAGGTGTTATCGGGGTTGCACACCATAAAAAATGCCGACATTTCGGAGTGCGGTGGCGGACCCCGTTGTCGGCAGTCGTCGCGCACACTGGAACCGCTGTAACGCCTCATTATTGTTGCTGATCAAAAACTTGGTTATTTGCTGTGTGGACCAGAGGGTGTGGAGTGGAACGCCAAAGTGCCGGCTCGACCGTGCCATCCACCTGCGCCCTCCCCCGCCTCCGGTCTTCTTGAATCTGTTTTGACACCGGGTCCAGGTGGGGAGTGAGGAGATAGAGAGAGCGGTAGATACAGCGACAGTCTGCTACCACTGACAGTTCGACCGTCGATTTCGACGATGTCCACCGTGTGCCCCACAGACTGCGTTGTGGGAGCAGGGACGGTGACTTGCGCAGGGGTTTATAGTGCCAGTAGACTTGCGCTGCATCTACCTACACTCTCTCCTCCTCCCCCGCCTGAGCCCGGTGTCAAGACAGAGTCAAGAAGACCGGAGACGGGGGAGGCCGCAGGTGGATGGCTCGGACGGATCCTCACCTTGGCGCTCCACTCCGCACCCGCTGGTCCACACACAAATGTCCAGGATTTTGAACACAAAACAATGGGGTGGAGGCAGTGGTCCAGTTGTGCGACGAATGCCGACAACAGGGTCCGCCAGCGCACCCCGCAAATGGTGGCATTTGTTAGTACGCAAAGATAACGCCTGCCAGAGTCTGCTACCACTATAAACTAATTCACGCTCATGTCACCGTCCCTACTCTCACCTTCCTGTGGAGCACACGGTGGACATCGTCGAAATATCGTGTCGACAGAGACGTTAGGTCTTGCAGAGAAGTACTGGAATGATGTGATTAAAACCACGGTAGGATAGGTGAAGTGGTCGAACCAACAGTGACCCAAGTCTAGGAGATGCCGGCGTGCACGAGTCATCGATTACGCACAACTTAGAAAACTTGGAAATTGTATACCGGAGAGTTCAATAGGAAGAGAAAAGGTCCAGATTCAAACGGCGTTTTTTAATTAGAAAAGTTGAGAAAGGCGGAGGTCTAGGCAAAAAAAAACAAGTGAAGCAGCATAAAAGTGATCAGTGACTTACTGATAATAGGTGAGAAGTAAGTATGCTCGGATGCATATAGGCATAGACTCTTATTGTGAAGCGACTTGATCAGCCGAGAACGGGCAAAAGAGGAAATAACGGAGCTGAAGAGAATAATATAAATTCGAAGAGTTCTATCACATATGCACAGAAGGCTGTCAAGTCACCCATTGATATCGTGTAGCGCTCATCTCGAGGACTGGCTAAGGGCTCAAGGATATGCGTGAGGCGATAGATGGGACTGGAGGAAGCAATGAAGTGAAACGGTTCTATGTCAGATGTTTGTTAGAGGGCGGAGGGGTGAGGGGGAGAGTGGAAGAGGAAGAACAACCGGTCTCGAGATTCTCCTTGACGTCCTCCTTCACTAGGAAACCAGTCTGCTGCAGGGGAAGTCTCAGGTACAATGGATCTCGCAAGCGACGGAGATCACTGCGGAGAGCAGCTAACTTGTCACACAATTGATTGTACCGTTCCACATCAAAGCCTTTTTCGGTCGCCTTTTTGTAGAAGACCTTCAGGTATTCTCGGTCAAAAACTTGCGGGAAGGAGTAATCCTGCATTGACGGAAGAGGGTGAATGGTAAGTTGTTTGAGAAAGACGGCTTAAACATAGAGTAGATTTTACGATGAGAAGATAAGAAAAGTTGGTATCCACTTAAGGCTAAATTTACTTCGCAATGTCTCTTCACCGGATATGGCTTTGTGCTACACCACGTAGACGAATGACCAGGCTTTCAAGCATGCAACCTGAGCCGCGCAACGATCAACTAACGCGCTTTTAAACTGCACTACGCCTTGCCTAACTTCTCATTGGCTGTTGCAACCCATAAACACTCATCGCGTGGCCTGAAAGCATCCAATCAAATAACTGCGATCGTGTACGGCCAACTGCGTTACCGAAGCGCATAGACAAACGCATGACATGACAGAACCAGGGAAAGGAAAAACGTGATCTAGGCTGAATTTTTGCGAGAAACAGTCAGCTTTCTTGCCTTACGGGAAATAAGTCATGGTTTTTGGGAATATGAAGAGAAGCAACTTTGAGGGTAGAGGAGAAAACTGCCAGTCACCAAAACCCAGATAAAACGTACCAAGATGCGATAACACGTTAGGGCAAAAGGAATAGGATGTTAGGCTGGTAAATACGCCTATGTGACAGAAAGTCCTTAGGGGATCGCTAGTCTCGTGAGAATTCCACCACAAAACTGGACTTACTGCCAGTGGCGATGAGTACAGTCCGGCAACCAAACAAACTTTGTAGTCAAGAAAGTCTTCAAGGCCGGAAAAAAATTCCAAAAACTAAAAAGCCCTAGAAACTGTGTGTTTGAAATGCACTTGTGCAAATTAAAGTGGACAGAGTGAAGAACAGAGAGGGCCATTTGCAAAATTACGTAGCCAACAAGGTCCAAAAAATGATAGGGTGTTTGAAAAAAGGGCAGTAAAACCGAATAATGAAGAAAATGTATTCAGGGGGTTGGAAGGGAGGTGTAAGGTAGTCATAATAAGACGTTAGGAAAAGCTCTCAGGACGGTCACCTAAACAGTTTTCAGATGCCATCTAAAGTTACTGGTACTTTCTGACGACATCTTTTTCCATCATGCAATAGTCCTAAACAGGTATCAATCATAAACTGACTTCGAGTCGCTCAGCCTCGGAGTCTCCGTGGCTATTGACTCCATATGAAGATCCTCTTGTTTGGGTTTCAATTCCCTCATGTTCTCCAGGGACAGATCATGAATGCCCGAAGCGTCTGCTCAAAGATAGGGAGAGAGAGAGGACTTCTGAATGGTGGCTTGCGTTCACACCCTTACGAAATATGCGCTTTTAGGCGTACCTACCACCGTGTCTTAGCTTTAACCCTAGCACCCCCCCGAAGTATAGCGCAAGGCCACCTGTAGTACTGGGGAGGGGTCCATATTCCCGTGCCCTGTTGAATCACGTACCTGCCGAGTAACGACGTAGTAGGCGTACATGGCCATGGTTGTGCCGTAACCGACGAAATAGGTGACCGGTTCCATGATATCCCAAGAGTACTCCCACCAGGTCAGTCGGGCGAGTAGACCAAACTGCAGACCCATGGCTCCAAGACCAATCCAGGTGAGTCTCCGGGTGCGTTCAGCGGCCATGGCTGCCAGTTGGCTACGTTTCTAAAAGGCAGAGTGAATATCAAGAGAGATAGATAGGGAGAGGGAGAGAGGGGGGAATAGGGTGAGAGACACGGTAATAAATAATTGGCAGGCAACCGGAAAGGTGTCTGACTCCGTTTTGGGGGTGTGGTAACTTGGTTCATTTGTTGGAGTTGCTAGGGTCTCTTCGGTCCTCAGATTGACAATGACCAGCTGGCAACCCAAAACTCTGTGCACATAAAGTGAACCAAAGTGGAGGCTCTATAGAGTCCAATTATTGTCTGACAACGGAAACAACGAGGTCGACCTTATCGGAGTTCTCCCTCTCATGAGGAGAGAGAGAATATGTTTGCTCACAAAGTACAGGGACTAGCATATACGATAGTGAATATCTACGACAACAACCGACAGGAGAATGAGCCTGTGGCTCAGTGGCAGCGCACTGGAATTATAAAATGCTCAAAGACCAAAGAATTTGGGTTCGAATGCACGGTTATCCAAACCCGAGAGTGGGTATGGCTGGTTGCCCTTGGCATTGCCGACCCTCCTTCCCGCAGTACAAGAAAATAGATTCGCTAAGCGGATGTAGATTACATGCTATCGAGATGGTGTGCATCCGTAGCGCGAAATAAAACAATAGCGGCACAAAGGCGTTTTGAAAGCCACGCAAATCTGGTCCGATTACGCTGTCTTGTCGAAGGTCGTAGCACAGTGACAACCAACAACCAATGAAAATCGTCCACTGCATTACCTTGGTTATTTCCTGATCCTAATAAAAAGAGTATAATGTCATAACTCAACTGATAGGGCATCTCGCTCAATGACCGATTGGGCCCCGACCGAAATCTCAAATAATTCCGGCCCCGACTAACGCGGGGCGGCCGAGTCCAAAATAGCCATTTAAAATCAGCAAAGCCACCAGGCACGAATAAAGTTCGCATCCTCTATTAGTGGAATTACTGTGTAGTTTGAAAACCTAGACGTCAGCATATCCTAGACGAGGTCAAATTTCAGACTGAACTCATAGGGTATGTGAAAGTGACAAGGTTGGAGAAACTGTCGCCGCGGGACGGGAGGCCATACGCTGTTGACAAAATTAAGTAGACAGACAGTCGTTTGGGGCTGGAGAGGCGACTACGGTGAGAGGGGGAGAGAGATTGGTAAGCACTTCAGATGAAGAGGAGGAACACATGATGCAGAAGTGACTGATTGCCGTGAGAAAAAAGTGAGGCTTCGTCATCTCACACAGCAAGACAGAAGGCGCAAGGCAGTCCCAGAGCAAAGTGGGACAGTCCATACCAGTCCCCGCCCCAACTACCCCCCCCCCGACCCCCGGTGTTATTGAGGGTGTTACTTGAAGAATGTACGTGAAAAGTCCAGGAAAGAGCTGATGAGGGGCCGGAACTCCAGCAAACTGCAAGAGTGTTAGAGTTTGCGCACATCTACCTAGTCTGATGAGAGGGTAAAAGTGCAATAACTTACAGCATCTATTTTTAAACGTCGTAACTACAAAGTAGAATAAAAACAAACACATGCCTCGGCAGCAGAAGTAAATCACCAGCTTCAATCGATTTGTACATCGGTTAGTAATTTTGCAAGTCGGAGACGGGAATATGGATCTCCCACCCTACTGCAGGTGACCTGACGCTTACTTCCAGGGAGCACTTACAGTATGCGACCCAACTCATGAAACGTGATGAGGCAGATTGGATGTATCAACTCCAGGCATCTAAAAAACTGTGCACTTTATCTATTTGCCTGGCCCGGACCGAAAAATGTCCTTTTGCATGCAAAGTATGCTTACGAATTATTTTATCGCATAGTCGGGCAATTTCCAACGCTAATAGCTGCCCTAGACATGATTTGCGCATCGGCATTTATTTTTAATTCAGAGGAGACTAAAGGTAACTTCGAGAGTTTTGCCAAACAAGACTTTCAGGAAACAGAAAAAGATGGCGGAAAGTGCCATTTTATTCTTGAATTCACCGTGTAAAAAGGTAGAGTACGTGGACACCTGTCAGCAGGACACCACACTAAAGCAGTTTTTAAATGGGTAATTTATTAGAGGAAGTTATTCAACTGACTAAAAGCATTTCATAGTTGTGGGCATTCATTTTTTACGACGATTAGATTTTATGCTTGGGTGAGTCTTCGAACATGACCCAAGCGGCCACCTATAGGAAAAAAGAACGCCCAAGTACTCAGTACGTCGGTAAACACTGTGCAGAAATATCTTAAATTAAAGGTTAGTATAAACGCATAGCACATAACCTTTCTTTTTGAACAATCGATTGAAAACACTGGCATTTCAAGGACATTCCGAGACTCAAGGGACTCATAAGCAAAAACTGTAAGTTCCCTTAATATGTGCAAACCGGCATGCTAATTAATACATTTGTGGCTCCCATTCAAATTTTGATGACTCCTGACCTGCTCGTCAACAGATGAACTTATGGAAACTATTATTTATGTGACGACTCTACCAGCGACTTCAAGCGAAACCCCCTTTGCTTTACTCAATCGGGTTAGATGGTAGTTGGTAGCCCTCCCGGTACCGAAAACTTCCAGCTACCTGTCTTAGGGGACCGGTGGTAATAGGGGCTATGCGGTTAGGGCAGATGAGTGGAGGCGTAAATGGCGCTTGTAGGGTATGCCTGGAATTGACGTTCCTGGAAAAGTCGAAGCCTAATTTAAATAAGGTTAAAAATGCAAGGAGGGTATAGAAGTAAGCATGGATAATTAGTACGGTATGCAAGATGAATGCATCCTTGCCCCAGATTGGAAAGAATATCAAGTGAAGGCGAACAACCATTAGGAAGAAGGCAGTGTGTCTTAAGGCCATTCCGCAGTATGTGCGATAGTACTCCAACCGACAGAATGGACATGAGAACACGAGAGTAAAGCAGCAGCACGCAGGACGGCATAACGCAAGCGGGATAAGACTTTAATGCGAAAAATATGTTTGGGCGAAAGAGAAAATCTGCAAATAATAGTGTATTGTCACTGTGGCCACATCTAGGATTAAAACTATGGCAGTAGTTGTTTGCTATACGTGAATGGTGTACTATACAATGCAAAGAGGAATTAGCACTCTGTATATGAAGTTACACTTTGTTCTGCTTGCAGAGCCCAGTCTCTTAGAAGGCGAAGGAAAGTGGGACCGCAAGTGGATAGGCCGACAGATTATTCGCGGATCCTGGCAACAATCCACTCGTACTACCTAGTGCAGTATCTCCAGCAGAAAGGACTACTGACCTGTAGGGTCTTATGTAGATGCCGAAAGGTCGTGCCCTTACAAATACTGCGACAGCACACGGATGGTTATGCCTTCAGGTAACATCTGGGTACTGTGGTATACAGCCTAGGATAGTACCTCTTAAATGAATCAGATACAGGTAACAAAGTGCGCGCACGCAATTAGAAGCATAATGAGAAGCATGATGAATCATAATTCGCCTAGGATAAATCTTTCGCCCTTTACTAAAGATTTCCCTGTAGGGGTGCAATATAATGAGTCTATATAGACATTTTGCAGCGCCTCGTTCTCGGGGCGGTTAAAGTGAAGAAGAAAGTCATTCTGACAAAGCTTCTGCGCGTGCACTCCCAGACATAATGAGAACGTAATTACAGAGCTTGAAATCGAGCCAGTAAGTGCAATTGTAGAATCAGTGGGCAGGGCTACCAACTACCATCCTACCCTCAATCGCATTTCGGGCAATACAGAAACGGAAAATTACATCGATTTTGCAAGACACGGTCTTGAAACACATGACCAGATATTCTTGGTCAAGTAAACAAACATGTCAAACAATACTTTGCTACAGCGTCTTATCCAGTGTTTTTCTGCACTGCTTGCTTTTAAAATTTGCGATCTGCTTACCTGAGACAAATGCTCGCGTTTCTGAAACTTGCACTATTCTTAAGAAAATTGTTCTTTAAACCAACGAAATGGTACTTTTAAAACGTATTTAACTACCCAGAGACCGTCCATTAATGGTTTGGTGTTTCGGTGGAGCCCTTCGGACTGGTTGCAGGTAGGATAGTTCTTTTACATTAATGAAGACGCATTCGGTAAGTTAGGTAAGTCACGATATGACCGTGTCCTAACTTTAACCGTAACTTGAACCTTACTGATGAATTGTTAATCCTTCAGGTCAGTAATGGGCATTAAATAACAGCGGGAAAAGTAGGAGCAGACAGGGCCATTTTGAACGGAACTAGGAACTTGGTAGAAGGGCAGTAAATGCACGGCCGACAGCTGCTCTAACAAATCACCTATCAAGCCAGTAGCCAGAGCTTAAACGGACACCCGCTCATCTAGGGGATCCGGGCTCTTTAAACCAATACGCGTTTTGCCATCTCGAAAAGAGGCATTAAGAAATAATGTTTTATGCAAATCGTGAATGATAATCCGGCAGTTTTCGACTTTCTAAACCGAATATACGGTAGGTGGGCTAACTCATGAAATGTCAACCGAAATTCTCAAATGCGTTTTCGTTTCAAAAGATTATGTAGGGTTGTAAAACTAGTCAGCCTGTAACATAATTCTATAATATTTCAGTTACCTGGGGATGCCGGCTTTCGAATGAACTTCCTTCCGGCTGCATGCAAAAACGACACTGTAAAAAATGCCTGCATATGTAGCATGCATTGATTTTCGATGTCCCTAAATGTCCAATTATATTTCATGGAAAACATGAATTAAAATATTCATTCTTTTGCTCATTCGTAGATAATAATGTCTTCTTCTAATTTTATACTCGAATGAGGGACATAATTCGGTTTTTGCATGCAGCCGGAAGGAATTTCATTTGAAAGCCGGCATCCGAAGGTAACTGAATTATTATAGAATTGTGCTGCAGACTGATTGGTTTTACAATCCTACTTAATTAATCTTTTCGAAACTAAAACGCATTTGAATATTTCGATCGACATTTCATGAGTTAGCCCACCTACTGTACTTCTCAATTACTCCAGGGCGCTCGCGGTTAAACGTCGTTCCAAGGGCGAGTTTTTCAATTCGGGACAGGCAGCGGCATTTAGCCACTACAAGTCCAACTACATAAAGCGATTGTAAACGGGCGTAAACAGTTATCTGATCCCGTCATGAGATTCGTACGACGAGTTTCTCCATGTCTCCTATGGCTGTTTTCGGGGAGATGGTAGACTCCTGTCCGCTGATGCTTTCAGGAAACATGACAAGACTGTATGCTACTGACGTTGCTGAAGTTTACGAACCCAGGCTGAAAGGCCTTTTTGTGCTACTGTAAATGATCGCAAAATTCCTAACCTACGTAAATTCTTTATGCTCTGACGAAATCCCCATTTCGAAATAAGCTAGGGCACAAAAAGAAGGATTTAAAATCAGGATCCTGACTCCTTTTAACCGTCTCATTAAGAGAGACACGTGTCCAACAAGCCTGCTGGAAACTCAGAGAACCCACACAACTGAAGATTGAACGATATGACACGACCTACAAATTGGCCTGGAGTTGACATTTGGATTAATCAACGGCTTTCAGAATAAATGTTCAATCAGACTGAGAGAAATGAATTAACGCACTCCAGTTGAAGGCGATCGATACGAGTTGACCTTGGATGCGTGGCCACGAAAAGCAGACCACGTGTCTGAGAATGCAACACGCAAGTCATCCTTTACTGTGCGCAAAAAACGCCAATAATTGACTCCTCCGACCAGGACCCCTAAGTGGAACAGTGGTGAGCTGTGCGTGAGCTTAAATACAGTTACGGAGACCTAAGTAATATCGGACTATGTCTCGCTTTTCCACTCCAGCCCTCTTATGGCCAGGCCAGAGCCACTGGGATATGTGCTATTCTCGGCTAAAGCTCCATCAGCACGAACTGGAGTTCATCTGGGGATTATAATGCACGATTATTAATATAACAATCTCCTCTAAGCAATCATTTCTGATCGAAAACACATTACAGCATTTGGGTCGACATTTCAGGAGATAGACCAGCCACTGGGATATGGGCTATTCTCGCCCAAAGCTTCATCAGCATGTGTAACACGGCAGCTGGTTCTTTTTCCACAACCAAACTAGGCTTCACACAACCACTAACCGGTGTTGGAGAGACAAAACGGCTACCCACGCACACCTGTTTTCGAGCCGAAGGGCGGGGGAGTGGCTATTGCACACAGAGTACAGCTTTGTGAGTGCCAAAAGAGATTTTGGAGTGGTGCGGTAAGGCACTCCGTGCGAATGTCAATTCATAAAATGTAAAAGGTCTGCCAGAGCAGTGTGGCCTATTTCGGGAAATGTTAACCGAAATTCTGAAAGGTGTTTTCGACTAGAAAGGAGAACTTAGTTGGGGCTGCATATTCCAAGATACTTCAGTTACGCCAAAATGCCTTCTTTTGCATGAGCTCCTTTCCGGCCGCCCGCAAAATGTAAGCTCCGGTAAAAATTACTGCTTTAATTGTATGTATTTCTCCCCGTGGGTTCTCGACGCCCCTACAAATTCAAATATATTTTATAATAAAAATGCAAAATGATATGCTTCTTTGTAGTCATTTGGTAGCAGAATTTGGTCAATGGCATTGTTCCAATGAGCCAAAAACACCAAATAATTAGGTAAGCCTGGTGGTCATCTGGTTCATTCTAGATGAGCTACTTAGGAAATCCTGTTTGCAGTCAGCTTACTATATAAAATTGGTGGATTTAAGAAGTTGCGGTAAGCTGGACGGGTTACTTGACCAAAAGGTGATTAGACTCACGACTCCCGATGAAGCCTCGTAGCTCAGGTGGCTAGAACGTTGACTGTACTCGAGCCTCTGCTTGCGTCGGTCCAAATCGCACCAAAGCCGCAATGTTTTATACAATTGCGTCAAAGCAATTATTCAGATTTTCCACAAACACCAATAAATCACGTCTTCTTTAAGCATGAGGGATATCCTTCGGTTTAGAAAAAGTTTGTAATTATAGCGAAATGTCCATCCATACAGCATAGTACCTGTCCGTTTATCAATGCCACTTATGACGTACACGATATGGTACGCATCTATAGCAAAATTTTATGATTTCTATATGACCTTCTCCTTAAAGCGTAAATATGTGCATGACTCTCCCTGCACGGAAAGCATACGGCATGGTGTCTAAAGATCCTAAGCTCTAGTTCAACCGCACGTCGGGTTAAAAAGTATTGTGGAGATGAAAAAAACGTTTTTTTAAACCAGAAGACACCCCTTTTCAAATGTGAAGTTTGAAGAAGCAATTTGCTACCACATGAGTGCAAGAAGATATGTCTTTACTCATGTTTTCTATAAAATATTTGGCAGGATGGTAGTTGGTAGCCCTGCCCACTGATTCTACAATTGTACCTACTGGCACGATTTCGGTATCTGTGATAACGTTCTCAGTATGTCTGGGGGGGTGCACGCACAGAGGCCCTGTCAGGATGACTTTCTTCTTCACTTTAACCGCCCCGAGAACGAGGCGCTGCAAGACTGTCTATATAGACTCATTGTATTGCGCCCCCACACGGAAATCTTTAATAAAAGGCGAGAGATTTATCCTAAACAGATTATGATTCATCATGCTTCCCATTATGCTTCTAGTTGCATGTGCGCACAGTATTACCTGCATCAGATTAATTGCATAGGTACTATCCTAGGCGGATTGGCGCGGATTTCCGTTTCGTCAGTTTGCCTGCATCCTCGGGTCTTTTTACTCCAGACCTCCAGTAGAGTCCGGTGCGATCGTGTACGAAAGGACAACCGACGCTCAGTTAGGGTGTCTACCGATACTCCATCCACTGCATCAGTCGTATTGACAGAGTGTTGCCCTCCACCCCCGCCTTTACGAACAGCCCGGTTGTATTTGGTCGCAGGGGTTTGGCTTAAAACTGTGACGCCTTGTAAACACCGCCATGGCCAGTTAGCGATCCTTTCCTGCACTTCCAGTTTAAGGCACTACGGCATCCCCCGGGCGCTTCGACATTGCTGGGTTTGAACTGGGCGCACTTACTACCTCTTGGGTTCAGACTACAACAGCAAGGCGTCTCATACGTCAGTCAGACCCGAAGTGCTTACCTTCCTCGCATTTTTCACCTTATATAAATTAGGTTTCCACTTTATCAGGATCGTCAATTCTAGGCATTCCCTACAAGCGCCATTTACGCCTCCACTCATTTGCCCCACCCGTATAGCCCCTATTACCACCGGTCCCGTAAGTCAGGTAGCTGGGAATTTTCGGTACTGGGAGGGCTACCAACTACCATCTAACCAAATATTTAAAAGAAGACGAAGACACGATCACTGGGACGGTAGAATTATTGGCCCTAGCTTTCGAACTCGAACCGGAGTTCACCATCAGGGACTGCTAGAATGCAGCAACGTGTGAACATTTATATCGTTGTGTCGTGTGGGGGGGGGGAACAACGTCCGTGGCTAGGCCTGGTTTGTGCCGCCTGGTCCATAATGGTCCCCCGGCGTGGTGACGCCGTTTGTACTTCGCGGCGATGTGTGCTGCGCCACCTGACTGAGTGGGCGGAGCGCGTGATAACACGCAGGCAAATCAATGTGTCGACATCAACTCTATAAATAGACAAACGGCGTGACCACGCCGGGGGACCATTGTGGACCAGGCGGCACAAACCAGACTTAGCCACGGACGTAGTTCCCTCCCCACACGACACAAGGATATAAATGTTCACACGTTGCTGCACTCTAGCAGTCTCTGGTGACGAACTCCAGTTCGAGTTCGAAAGCTAAAGCCAGTAAATCTGCCAACCCAGTGATCTGGGATGCGCATATTCTCTTCCATTCTATAAACTATGTTTGAATTTATGAGGACATCGAAAATCAATATGAAAAAATGCAAACCTGTTTAAATAGTCACTTTTTTTACTGAGTGTGGGGTTTACTGGCGATCGGATGCAAGATCCTTCAAGAGGAGACATCCTAGTGTGACTGAAATATCTGGGGATTATAATGCACGATTATTAATATTACAATCTCCTCTAATTAATCATTTCTGGTCGAAAACACATTACGGCACTTGGGTCGACATTTCAGGAGATAGACCAGCTACTGTTCGCTTAAAAGCTCAGGACTTGCGCACAAAGCTCTGGCAACGAGGAGGGCTATGGACGGCTAGTAGCGAATTGACAAAAGAGATGGGGTGTGGCAGTGCCAATGGTTGAGCCGCCCCTAGAAGTTCCAAAATAGAAGTCAACGTGCTGGTAGCCGTGTTAAGGCATGCATCATTCCGCCTCGACATATAACAACTTCGGCCCAATGGGATTCTTCTGTCAGGTAAAATTCAGCAAGCAAAATAAGTGCGGAATTATGTTAACGCAAGACGAAGGTATAGCCCGCAAAGCGCTGTAGGGATCATTAATACAGATACAAGCGAAGATGCGAGTTCCAGGAACTAGTTGATCAGAAAAAGAGGAAACGATCGCTGGAACAAGGGCTTTATTCGCCCTTGTTCCAGAGATCGCTTCTTACTCTTCTTCTGATCATTAATACAATCGGCAGTTTGGCATCGAGATATCCGAGAAGGAGAGCGAGTCTGCGACCACTATCCGCGCCTTGATTCGGTTGAAAACAGTGATTTGGTAGGCAACAATTAGAGCAACATGAACGTTGTCTAATCATGTCGGAGAGAAAAGCCCTTACAGTACAATTCCTCAAGAAGAAAAGTGGGTCTTTCCTAAAACAGTCAAGCCCGAGAGAGAGCAAACGAGGAAAGAGAGCAGAAATGGGGAAGGCAGAGACATCATGTGCAGCAAATATTTGTTCAACGCCATGGCCCAGCCCAAGCAAAAAGGGCGAATTTCACAATTGTAGAGCTGCACAGTTAACGCGCAAACTTCACTACCCTCCGGGATGTGTATGTGCAGTCAACAAACGTTGCCGTTAAGTAGGACACAAAATAGGAGTAGGACTGATGGGCACAATTTGCAGGCGCGCACACGTCGATCGCTATCCTCAACTGCGTGCACTACGTCTGATGAGTTGCGCCATCACGTCAGTGATTCAGGCCGGTTGAGAGGTGCCAACACGAGCGCAACCGATAGTCAGGCCAACAAGGGCCTCGGGGATCGCCAAGGGCGATTGTCTGCACAAATAGAGTTGGCTCCTAGAATAAGTTCGCATGCTTGAAGCGGGAAGTGGGGCGGATATATGTCTTCCCTAGTTGATTGCAGTTTTATGAGTCCTCTGGACCATGCCCCCCTTGTCGTTGTTAGGTGGAAGAGAGCTCCTTTCAGCACTATTGGCCCCCTCAGGGCAAAAAAAATCGGTTAAGGAGTGATGCACCAGACAGCAGCTGAGTGGGACGGATTGGCGAAGGCATGGCTCTCTGCAGTTCACGGATTACACTGTGTATCTCTCCATCCGCCCACCTGGAACGCAAATTGGTAAGATCGCAGTTGGTAGCCAGAAATTATACGTTGATAGTGTCGACGTACGAACTTGTTATCAGTAGGTGTGCTTAGCTTGTCTAGGGAACTTGTTATCGGTAGGTGTGCTCTTACGGAGTTAGGCAGGTCGCCCGTTTCGGTCAGGCTGTTGTGTATAGTGAGGGTTAGGGTTAGGCGTAGGTTAAGTTTTATGATTGGGGCTCGCCCTTTAGGGCCAGGTTCTAGTGTTAGGGTTAGGGTTTAGACTCCCGTTAGGGTTAGGGTCAAGGTTAGGATTATGGCTAGGTTCTGGGTTAGCGTTAAATTCTATGATTTTGGTTACGCTTCGGTTTTGAGGCTTATGGTTAGTCTTTACGCTTGCGGTTTAACGTCCCGAGATTTCGCCAAACAGCAGCATGTTGCGGTCCTTTTGTGTAAAGGACCGCTTTCCCTAGACCAGTGGCCAAGCACGGTTGACAGTAACACCGCTGGCTGCTAGTACTCAGAAGTTGAACACTGGAATAGGCACCTCCTGCGTTAAATTCCGTTTTCTAATTTTGCCCTAACACTAATCCTAACATCAACCCTAACGCCTCTCTCTCTCTCTCTCTCTCCCTCTCTCTCTCTCTCTCTCTCTCTCTCTCTCTAGCACAAATCCACTTGTAATACGGAAACCACCCGTTTCTGCGCTCTGCCTCGTTAGATTCGATAGTCTGCTGGCTTTTTTTCCAGCCTCCGTTGTAGGTCTTTCCTGTTCCCCCTATCAGTGGAGACGCCGAATGAACACGCCCGGAGGGAGGAGGGAGGGGTCCTGTCATTCCGGATTTAGAACACAGACGACTGGCGGGAGCACCGCTAGTTTGATTGGTCGAGATAATTCAGTGCTAAGCTCTTTTTCGCCGACCGAGTTCGCGACAGACACGGCCAGAAGAGAGGCAGTTGAAAGAAAACTACACAAAGCTATGCCTGTCTGCCGCCTAGAGGCGCGCAAACAGCTGTGATGGAAAATGTGCTGCGCATGTGCGCAGCGTTGTACGCGCCAGCCACCCTGGAATCGGACGAAATGCGTGGTCAGGGTGCAGCTTGGGGGAGGATCGGAGTGAAATAGCAGCCGTCGCCTTACGATCGGTGCAGAAAAGAATACAGCAATCGGCAAAAAAAACGCCATAGCCGGATTCTACTGCTAGCTTTGACACGTACATGACTGGGAAATTTGTGGCAGACCATTGCTTAGGCGTGAACACTGGTCAGCGACATAGGCGACACTCGAACCTTCGAAATGATAAACAGTAGGTGGGCTAACTCACGAAATGTCAACCGAAATGCGTTTTCGTTCCGTAAAGATTAATTAAGTAGTGTTGTGAAACTAATAATCCTGCAGCATACTTCTACAATAATTCCGTTACTCCAAAATGCCGGCTTTCAAACGAATTCCTTTCCGGCTGCATTCAGAAACTATACTCCGTATAGAACGACTACTTAAGTAGTATGAATTTTTCTCATTGACTTTCGATTCCCTTAGAGATTCAATTATATTTCATGGAAAACATGTATAAAAATATTCGTCCTTTTGATCATTCGGTTGGAAATTACGTCTTTTTCCAACTTTATACTCGAAAGAAGGGTATTATTCGGTTTTAAAAAAGTTCCTAACTGCGAGATTTTTAATACCGTGAAATGGTCGTTCATAAAACTCCATGTCTCTGCATTTACCAATGCGGCTTGTAGAGTTTACAATATGGCCCAAATTCACTGCCAGGTTTTATGAACCCCATATGGTCACCTCTCAACACCGTAGAGAAATGTATAGTTTTAGGTACGAGGAAAATATACGACTTTTAGTTTGGAAACCCTGAATGCAGGTGTAACGGCAGGTCGGGGTTCAAAATTATTCAGGAAGTGGAAGAGTTTATAAAAACCGAGTTATACCCTTCCCTCAGGTGAGGAAAGAAGACGTCATTTTCTGCCGAATGAGCAAGATAATTAATATTTTTAAGCATGTTTTGCATGAAATAAAATTGAATTTTTAAGGGCATCGAATACAAATAAGAAAAATGCATGCTACTTAAGTAGTCGTTTTTTTACAGACAATCGTTTTTAAATGCAGGCGGAAAAAATTTCGTTCGAAAGCCGGCATCCTGAGGTAACTGAATTATTAAAGAATTGGGCTGCACGATGATTAGTTTTACAGCCCAACTTAATTAATCTTTTCGGAACGAAAACGCATTTTGGAATTCCGGTTGACATTTCACGAGCTAGCCCACCTACTGCATATATCAGTCTAACGCAGTGGAAACGGTGGGTGTGGAAGTCTCTAGTGCGGGAGCCTGCCGATGTGCAGGCTGAGATAAAAAAAAAACGAAACCAGATGCGATAAATCTACACGGCTGTTCCACATGGGATGATGACACATGGCGACAGGGTTTACGTTTGCAGAAATTCAATTTTTAATCTAGGTGTGACTGTAGAGGAACGCGTTAGAAGGGAATACTTGGGCGAGGTTGCCATATGGATTGACATATAGCATCACAATCCCAAGATATTTCGGTTCCACCGATTAAGTGCCCTTATTTTCCGGCCTCTGTAAAAACCGGCTGCCTAAGTAGTGTGAACTTTCCAAAAAATATCCACGTTCCTGCAGATAAAAGCACATCTTATAGAAAGTATGCACAAAAGTGTTCTCTTTTGGACTCATTTAGTGGGAAATGACACTTTCCGTAAGTTTTATACGCACATGAAGGGAACCTTTCGGGTTGAAAAAGCTTGCCATTGCGCGATTTTTCTAAGACAGTAACATCTGCATTCAAATAGCATCGTATCTATCCGTTATAAAATACATGACGTAGTCCAAATCCACCGAACTATTTTCCAAGAACTATATAGCGTAATTTAATAACAGGGAGGAATGTACTTTGGAAACCCGAAGCGCAAGATAAACGACACGTCGAATTCAAAATTATTTAGGAATTGAAACACTATTTAAACTTAAAAGATGCCGGCTCTTCGAGTTCGAAATTTAAAGAAAACAAAATTTTCTACGAAATGTATGCAAGAAAGGATATTTTATGCATGTTTGGCATTAATATGGGCATTGAAAATCGACGTCAAAAATGGAAACTGCTTAAGTAGTCGTTTTGCAAGCGGCAAGGAAAAAGCGCATTCAAAAGTCAGAAGCTTGACGTAACTAAAATACCCTGAGACTATGCTGTACAATAATCAATGTCGGAACCCCGACCCACGCACATCTTTTTTACACAAAAGCGCATTACAGAGTTTTCTGAGATATGCCATCTATTGTCCTTCGATTCTATCCAAACGAACACGCATTCATGGACGGTTAGCCACAAGAGCGGAAGACCGAAAGGTAAGCTGCCACATTTCACAGTTGGCCAAACTCTACATTCGCCTGCAATCACAACAGCCGTTCTTACGCCTTGCGGAAAGGCTAAACGGTCGCATCTTTACATGAAAGCGGTAATTAACCATAGGTAGAAAATGGCTACCTGCTCAAAGGGTTCCAGCTGCATTGTGACATCGTCGATGCGTCTCCTCAATTCCCGTTCTCTCTCAGCATACACATCGTCCGCATTGAGCGCACAATTCAGTTGGCCAATAAGAGTGCGGATGTGATTAATTTCTGATGCACTGACATCCTTGGGGAGGTCTTGGACGGGAAAGAAGCAAGGATAAGAGTGTTCGGTGCGACTGTGGCCCGAATTAAACAGGACAGATATTAGGGCACAACGACTTTCAAACTGTAGACTTCGAAATAACAGACAGTAAACTAGCAGTCATCCGAAACGCATGAGGCCACTAAAAAATTAAGCGATCCACCCAGTTTCTAGCCACCAACATCTGAAACACCGGCAGACAACAAACCTGACGGTGGTATTGAAGTAAACCAAGGGGTGGAATTAACTTCCACACAAATAACCAAAGACGCGAAGCCGTACATGCAACAAGAGGGTCCGTGTGATAGCATCTCAAGGAGAAGCTAACTTCAAGTGCTTGGAAATGTGAAATTCTCAAGACTGTACCCCGCCCTATGTAACTGTATTGGCCTGATGAGCATTTAACGAAAGGAACGTTCACTCGCCACTATCTCTTCTGAAAATGTGATATTCTCGAGACAAGACTTATCGACTAGAAGTTAATTACATCTTATTCAGTGAAACTACCAGATGAACTACTATGTTGCCTGAAAACAAACTCCAAAGACAGAAGGGAAAAAGGCGGCAAAATGTCGTGAAGCTGCCGAAAAAAGTTTAGCGAGTATACACATTTTTAAAAGAATTTGACATAGAAGAGGTACAACTACATCAAAAATTTATACAGAGAGGAGGATGACAACAAAAGCAATCAACCCATTGGGTTAATGCATGCCACAATGGAAGAGAGAAAAGGAATGCGGATTGTTGTGTGATAGTTGTTTCTGGAAATATTTCAGTCCAGAGATGTCAGATCGTGAAGTTTTTAACCATGTCAACTGTAAGGCTTGCATGCAATTCCTCTAAGCACGCATGAGCGAATGCGCAAACGGCTGCAGTCACCTTCGACGGTGCCCGTACTCACTGATGTAATGACTTTCAGTGGTTCTGATAGCCGCCCCACCAAATGTCCACGTCAGCTGTCGGTAATGATTACTGTCACGCAGCGTTTAAAGTGATGAATGCTGTCGCAAACTTTACTTAACATCTCGACACAAGGGTCGGACAGGTTATGGACCGTGATGCAATTGTAAGCTGCTGCTGCTGCTGCTGCTACTACTACTACTACTACTACCACCACCACCACCATTACTACCACTAATACTTCTACTACTGCTACTACTACTACTACTACTACTACTACTACTACTACTATTACTACTACTACTACTACTACTACTGCTGCAACAACAACTACTGCTACTGCTGCTACTACTGCTACTACTACTACTACTACTACTACTACTACTACTACTACTACTACCACCACTAATACTTCTACTACTACTGCTACAACAACAACTACTACTGCTACAACTACTACCATTGCTAGCACCACTACCGCCACTGCTGATGCCACCAGTGCTACTAATACGCTCATTACTACGATTACTACCGCTATTACTGCTACTATTACTTTTACTAGCACTACTAGTAGTGCTAATAACACTATCTCGATTATAATAGTTATTATCGTGTAAAGGCACCTGCGGCAGGATGAGGTCCTCAGGCTTTCCTTCCTTAAACGGCCCCCTGGTCTGTTTGGTAACCCTAAGAGGTCAAACAGATGCATACGGCGGAATGGTTACTTCTTCCACCCAGAGAACGAGCATTCAGCGAAACAGCAGGAGCTGTGTCGAGGCGAAAGCACAGAAGCATATTAGTCCACCAGATTCGCACAGCAACCTTAAAGGTCATCTTTAGGTCGTGCACTGTGGGGCAAAATTCGGTGAGGCAGGCATGATCTGCATAGCGAACAGCGAGAAACGTGGTCCGGGATGGGCAGCACCATGCGAAAAAGGGCGCTGAGGGAGTGAGTAACCAGGGAAAAAACTGTAACCCGTTTAGAGCAGAACCCACCTGACCGGTAATAAGTCTTAAAACTTATTAAACCTGGTCGGCTGTTCAGATGCCCCGTGCTGCAACACTGTGGTAAGGCGTTTCAATCGGGGAGATTTAAAACCCAGTGGAAATAAACCTGAGCTTTTTGATCTGACTGTAGAGAAAAGGTCCTTCTGACCAGAAACCGAGGAAGTGCTGTCTGCTGACCGAAAGCGGCCCAGAAATCGTAGCTACCGGTTCTCAGTTTCGGTCGACCGACTTACTTTGGAATCGAAAAATCTAGGCGGCAAACCTACACACCTTAGAGCTTGAGTTAATTCGCATGCAATGCGACCTAAAAATGCACAATTACCTTGAATGATTATAGAACCAGTGTCGTTAAGATACACTCCATGTTCCAAAAGAAGAACCGCCTACAACGCTTAATTGCTTTTATGACGCCTGTTTTCCAAAAGCTGCCCGCTGTGGTCCAGGCACTGATGATACCGTAACGCGGAGCGATGGAAACGCAAACACCAGGAAACCTTTTGTGTGGTATCCGAGAGTATTCCTGTTTTTTAACAATTACTCTCAATTTAGCGAATATGGCGGTTTTGTCCCGCGCAAAAAGTCTAGAGATGCAAGGTCTGACGGACGTGGTGGGTATTGCGCGAAACGCCTCGTCTAATTCACTTGTGTAACAAGATCCCATCAAGGTAAGAGCTCACACCACGATGGCCGTGGAGGGATGTGCTACATCAAAGAAAGAAGCACCAATACAGTTATCAGCCGGGAAAATGTACATGCATTTCTGTGGGACACCTTGAGATAAATTCAAGGGATACTTTTTTCCGTGTCTCAACTTCAACCCTCATCCAAGTGCCGACGGCAACCCGGATACCAGCCCGCCTAATTCTCCTGACCAAGTCTGGAAGTTAGTGCAAGGCCGCAGGGGGAAGGAGGGCACTTATAACCGGGCCTTACCGCACACTGATAAGGATACAGGATAAAATATTGGCAGACAGTAGTAATGAGTCTTATCGTTCACACATCTCCAGCGCTGGAAAGTGATCAACTCACAACAGAGGTCCAGATCCGGAGTAAAATTTGTTTTTGCAAACCAAAAATTACTCCTGGTTTGGCTTTTAAAATCTGCTTCCGTTTAATAATACTGGCAGAGAGGTGCAAGAAAGCTGCTCAGTAGTAATTACTTGAAGTTGGGAAGCAAAATGTCTTCAAGGACCGGCAAACGCAGGCTGGGGAGAATTAAAAATACAGTTCTAATGATAGGCCAAGTGAAGTAGCTTTATCAAAACTCCCAATAGCCCGCTGCATCGGTATGAAGAGAAAACCTTCCCCACATAGAAAAGTCAGGAAGCAGCCAACAGCAGGTCATATGAACAAAAATAACAGGAAATAAATAAGCCCGGGCAGAATGTATGCCAACTGTGTTGATGAAACAGGTCAGTATAAACAAACCCGCCGTTTTTTAAAGAAGACACCAAACAACAGTTGTGCCAACTCACCCAGACTGGAGATGTCCACTGGGTACTTCTGGTCGTTTATTTCGATTGTGAAATTGGAGGAGAGGAGAAGTTCGATACTGTTGGCTTTGGCGATGCGAAGACCATCTGCAAGAAAAGATAAATTAAGTTCGGGAAAAGTACAAAGACGATTAGCATAGCAGACACAGTTTCAGGCAAGGCAGCCCAGCTCAGATGAAGATAAGAACCCGTATACTTTATTTTACAGTAAGTTAAAATGACTTGATGCTACGTTCAGGACAAGGAACCACAAAAAAGATGTCTTTAGAGGAGGAGAAGGTCCTACTTATTGGGCACAAAATAAAAACAACTGTACTTAGCGTACACGACGCAAAGATTATGAACCAGTGACAAGTTGTGAGAAAGGCGAGTTTCGAAAACTTTCAGCGAAAAAAGCAGTGTGTCGAAGTTATTTTCGATCAGGGTCGGGGTGGCATGTATTGGGAGTGCCGACACCCAAAAACAAGAGTCAGCCAATCACTGAAGGCCACGCGTGCTTTCCTCTGCGCGTTCTCAGCACGATCGTGCCGCCTCGCCGTTGGCTGCTCCCTCGGGCCTGATCGATCCGTGTATGCGAGTTATCGATCAACTCGCCTAGAATTTTCTTCCCGAAGTGCATTGGGCCGAATGAAGGCGAATCCCAGTAGGATGTTATAAATACGCGTTATTTTCCCAGTTAGACTTGACTTGCAGTCTCCTAATACACTTTTTCGTGGCCTGTCGCGTTCTCTTTCTCTGCCGCGTTAGTATTGGGGACAAGAGTAGGGTACGCATACGCTGCACGTGAATTTTACGTACCAGACCGGGTCATAACATCATGATACAGCAATAGGCGTACATGCACGCATGTCCGGGCGAGTGGATGGATGAGGATGGTCCCACCGCCGAACTCACGAGATGCAGCAAGACCCCGGAGGAGGAAGTACTGACTTGCACATGAATAGATTGCATCGAGGAGGGCTCCCGAAGCAGAGACCTCACGCCTTCTGCGCAAAATCAAAGATAGACTGGGTGTACTGGCAGACGAGGCACTCGCCTCCCCCCGTCTACCGCGTGGATTGTTTGAAGGACGCGAACCGGACTTCCCCTCGTCTGGTATGGAGGGACCGCAACAAGAGCCTGTGCAAATTGGCGCATTCTTCTGCAGACCAAGTTACCGCCTCCCCCCTTCTCGCTGACAGCTGTTCGAGACGCGATTTTCAAGGTATTGTGATAACAGTGTGTTTGAACTTCCCTTACTTTATGTCCGATAAGCCATCGGCTGAGTGCACGCACCAAGCGTCCATGTGTGCAAGCATGCGCCCTAGTTCTCTCGGCCAATGTCTGCCCACCAAGCGAGTTTTTAAGCCTGGTCAACGGCGGTACCGCATCGTGGGTACGTGGATCGATAAGGAAGGGGGACGGTGTTTAGCATCAGTCACACTCACTTAGCCAGTTTTCAGTGTCTTGCATGATCGTAGAATTTGTTCGGCCGACCGAAATGGAGACGAAAAAAGCACATGAGCGATATACTAGCAGAGGAGTCAAACGCGACGAAGTCAGCCATTCACGAGAAGGTTGAGCTGGCAGTTCTTACAGTGTAATGTGTTTGAAACACAGATAAAATCACACACGGCTTCCATTCCAGACACTCGGGGCAGGCAGTCTGTCATTCGCAATTCAGTTCGAAGCTAGGTGAGATTTGGTTGAAAAAAGGCAGTTTTCATGACTTATTTAGCCAGTGATGGCGTGAATGTTTGCGATGCTGCGCTGAAAATACGAGCAGTTTAAAAAGAGAGCTTCGTGGCTTGTTCGAGAATGCAATATCTTCAGTAGTCGCTTTTTTATTTCCTCAGAAAGTAACAATAAACTTGGAGTATATCAGCTTATGCCAGGTCTACAGGTCCAGACCGAGATTTTTTTTTCATGAATATTTGGACCGAAGTCCATCAGCCACAGCGGGTAACCGCGTAATATTCATTGGCTGCCGACAGGCTTTAGGGTAAGGTGATACCATATTAACAACGCAGGCGCTAGCCAAAAACCCATACACGCGTGTTTCCCCAATATGCTGCCGCTGCATGGCGCAGCTGCGAGGAGTTCGGCTCGTCAGTGGGTCATCCAGCATTTCCCGTCTGTTTTATGGTAGATAATCCAATTTAGAAATTGTCGCCGTTTTATTTCCTCAGAAATCAACTACGAACTTGGAGTCGATCAGTTTATTCAAAGTCTATAGTCTCAGACCGGGATTTTTGTGAATGAATATTTTGGCCATCCACAGAATATTATGGAAATACTTTTATGAACATTCTGTGCTGCTCGGTTGCCTGAGCTGCTGTGAGAGGAATGGTGTCCGTCATTTCTATCGGAGGGATAAACGCAGGAATCTTTTCCCCGGCGAAGTCATATCCTGTCTGAACGCACGTATGAAAATCACTTTTTGGCTACCAGCAGCCGGCGTCCTTTTGGTTCATTTCAACGGTGGAATGATTCGAAGATCATGATTTGAGTTGGTCTATTTGTTCAGTTAGAACTTTTAACGTGAGTTGATAACTCATCTCACAGTTAGAGCAGTGCTAGCGCCAAGTGATACGAGAACGAGTAATTCCTGCATTTGAGGGTCTTAAAATAGGCGACCACATCTGGTTTGAATATGACCGGGCCGCTCCATATCATGATTGTGTCGTGCGCTATTGCCCCGAAAAAGGTCATCGGTGGGTGAGGGATTGATTGGAATGAGTAGTCACCTAGGCCCCCTCATCTTAACCCATTTGATTCCTTCTCTTTGGACTACCTGATATGCAGGGCTCACAACGACAGGTTCAAAATCGTGGAATTGTTTAGGCAGCCTATTGTCCGGAAGTGCAGTCTAATTGCAGCAGACGCGGTGTCGCGTTCTACCGGCTGCGTTTAGAAGAAACGTGCCGAGTTGCATTTTAGTCTGAAAATTTTCTGACGATAGTACCAGCTGATGCGGGGACGCTACCACCAAAAGTGGAGCCACTTGCGTTTCAGTCAGTCACGGCGCACAAACACACACACAGAGCTGACTGCACCGCCAATTGGCAGCCTTCCAGCCCGCAAGGTTTATCACGTCGTGCTAAATGCAAGCGTCTCCATCGATAGCGGTGACGTGGGGTTATGACAATGCATACAGCAGCAACACTGTCAGACCCAATGAATTTTTTGGCTGGGGGAAGAAACGACACGTCGCGGAGGAAGGACACATGAGTCCGGGTTGCTCTATTTTTCAGGACTCCAACTGATTTTTTTTTCAGGCGGTAAGACTAATAATAGGGGATTACCATGAAAGCATATTGGCTAAAACTGCTCGTTCGAAAGTACGAAGTTTTGAGGAGTAGTTGCGTCTTCACGCAGTCATTTAGGTTACTTTATATTTTGGAAATACTTCCGTAGTAAGGACTTGTGCCAACTTAAACATAATGAATTCCTATCACAGAAGCAGGAGAACAGACCAAGATAAGGCAGATCAGTACGACCGTTTCCAACTTAATAGTCATCGTCGGCCAGTCAAACCCAACCCTAGATGCGGAGCAGGAAGGACTCCAACCCGGAATTTTCGGTCATTGAACGGTAGTAAGTTCACGTTTTACCATTGAGCTACGGCGCGAACTTACAGTAGATGGGCTAACTCATGAAATGTCGACCGAAATTACGAAATGTGTTTTGGTTTCGAAAAGATTAATTTAGCAGGGTTGTAAAACTAATCATCGTGTAACGTAGTTCCATTATAATTCAATTACCTCAAGATACCGGCGTTCGAATGAACGCCTTTCTGGCTGCATGCAAAACTCATAATCTTTAAAAAATGACCACCGAAGTACCATGCACTTTTCTCATTGATTTTCGATGTCCTCAAGCATTCAATTGTATTTCATGGAAAACATGCATAAAAATACTCACTTTCTTGCCCATTCGGTAGAAAATGACGCCTTCTTTCAACTTAACACCCAAACGGAGGGTATAATTCGGTTTTCAAAAACTTTTCCAATTCGCGAATAAGTTCGAACCTGATCTGCCGTTACACTTGCAATCAGGGTTTCCAAACTACGAGCTGTATATTTTCCGTGTACGGAAAAGCATACATTTCTCTACGGTATTAGGAGGAGATCATATGGGGTTCATAAAATTTAGCAGTGGATTTGAGCCATATTGTTAACTTTACAAACGACATTAGGAAATGCAGAGACGTGACGATTTATGAACGGCTATTTCACGGTATTTAAAAGTCCCACGATTAGAAATCTTTTAAGACCGAATTATGTTTCTTCTTCGAGTATAAAATTGGAAGATGTAATTTCCTACTGAAGGAGCGAAAAAATGAATATTTTCATGCATGTTTTCCACGAACTATAATTGCATTTGTAAGGACATCGAAAATCAATGAGAAAAATGCATGATACTTAAGTAGTCATTTTCTACAGAAGACAGTTTTTGTATGCAGCCGAAAAGTGGTTCTTCCGAAAGCCGGCAATCTGAGATAACTGAATTATTATAGAATTATGCTGCATGATGATTAGTTTTACAACCCTTCTTAATTAATTTTTTCCGAAACGAAAACGCATTTCAGAATTTCGGTTGACATTTCGCGAGTTAGCCCACCTACTGTGCCTGCGGGGCCTACAGACTGAGCCCCGAGGCGCAACGGTACGAACATATTCCGTAACCTGGTCGGTAAATGTCCTTCCCCCGATAGATAATAGATCCGTCTGTAGCGAATGACGTGCACCACTGCCCCACAAGGCAGATTCAGGGGAAACTTGCGTGTGGAGCAGACTCGTGCGTCATTCACCTCACTCCCTTTGTCTGTACGATTAATATTAAAAGGGCATGAAACGGTTAAGGTGATAGGAGATGGGCGTGTGCTCGGTGGTTGATAAGTAAGTCACCTTAAAGCGTACCACACACGAAGTTTGCTTTAAGTCCATATGTAGTAGGCCTCAGCAAGGGGGTGTCGGGTCTAATACAAGTGAGAGTGCCATCAAGGCGACACTGAAAAGTCCTTGCAGCCTAGCATTCACCCTTATTAGGACCGGGTCATCCCACTAGTTGGCAATATTTAAAGCTACTACGGTAGTGCGTCGTAGCGGTCTCAAAGCGTGCTGGTTGTTTACAGTGAGGCAACTAAATGGTAGATCTGAGTTGGAACGTGATATTAATAAATCTTCCTCCTCCTCCTAAACCAGCAAGAAGTCCGCGTCAGTTCGACTGTCGATGTGGCGTAAAGCCTGAGTCTAACGAATGTCACACACGTGTGCCAATAGTACAGACTTTCAGTCTTCTATATTGCGAAAAAGGTTGATGCGTTCGAGTCTGGGCATAATAGCCAGAAAACGCAGCATTCTTAGTCTCAATCTTACTCCTAAGAAGTCAGGACCTATTTTTCGTCACAAAAGGAGGCGTACGACCTAAAGCTATCGCTAAATTAGAGTTCTCCACGAAACATCGAAAAAGAGAACGCCGCAATGAGACAAAACAAATCAGCTAGGAAAAAATCCCAATTACCATGTATAATATGAGTGTTGTTTTAATCGCATATCAATCCTTGTTCAGTCTTTCTATGATGAACATACGATTTAAATTAAGTTTCTATAGGGTTCTACTAAGACAGACAAAAATTTGCGTTTTTTGTCGGAAGATAGTTTATCTATCGCAATAACACCTGGCTGCGAAAAAGAAGCAGGCCAAAATTGGAACATTTTTTGAAAAAGAGCACTGCAATTTGGAAAACATAAAAATTTTCGACAAATTATCCAGACGGCTAGGTAAAAAACGACTCGAAACAATTTGATCAACGGGCGGCGTGTAAAGGAAGTTATACGTTACATAGTTCAACTGGAAAGCGGCAAATCAAGCCAGCATGGACTGGTTCAAACTAAATGTGCGGCGTTCGAGTAGGCATTTATGCGAAGGAAAAAATTGGCAGCTACACGAGAGCCCAGATTCTTATTTAATTTAAGTGGTCTGGAAGCCTTATGTCTAAAACTCTATGAATGAGTGTAAAGGGCATTTACTGCTAAGAGTGGAAAAGGTTATCTGCAAACAGGAAACTGGATTCTATTGTCAATTTTCTTATGTCCCGTAGTTATAGACGTGAAAGGCGGAACGAGGATAAAACCCCAAGGGACTATAAGACAACATATCTTTAGATGGTCGAACATGAAACATCTGCGGTAATTTAAAAAAAAACAATGAAAAAATATGATGTGTTGGTAAAATGTGTAAGACCTGCGACTGCTATTCCATGCAAAATTAATATGCTGCACAGTCTCACTATTAAATGTACTTGAACAAATTAGCTCCAACTATCGAAGTGAGAAAAAGGAACGCTTCTCTTAGTGACACCTAGCGCATTCAACCAAATTTAGGGTCTATCTTTAAGGGCGTTCTGCTGTTTGTTTCAATGATTGTTGGGGGCCAGACATGAGTCACACACTCAAGGGCTGGGCGAGCGTCTGAATGCTTAACTAGTCGACAGCTAGATTCCGGCGGAAGTCTAGTTCTGCTGGCTGCTAACACCAAACATAATACCGATTGGCTTAGAGACGATCGTAATCTGATTGGTCGGGGTTGCACGGTCAGCCATTTGGCAAAATGTGCTCAGCCGTTCTGTAGAGTAGCCGAGATGATAGGTCACCGAGCAAGGTCACGTGGAGATTGTAAACTCATTGCGTCCGTTCTCGAGCGTATGATCGACGGCGACTGCGTCAAGAGTCTCGAAATGCCCTTATCGCATATCGGGGCTGAGCGGTTAGCAGGTTTGGGTACGTGTGCATGCGAAGCACTGACTCAGGACCGGGTGAAGTGACGGTCTGGATGACTCAGTGCGTGCGATGAGGGTGTTCTTTCAAGCTTACACCAATCATGTGCCATCTGCGGTCAAATAAAAGACTGCGCTCTGGCAATAGTGAGCATACAGTCAATGGAAGTCCGGCATATGTGGGCTTGAAGGAGCAAATAAGAATGACCTCACACATGGAACAGTTATTTTCCCATGACGACTTGCACAACGGAGATTAAGCAAC
This sequence comes from Spirometra erinaceieuropaei, assembly GCA_902702965.1. NCBI lineage: Eukaryota > Metazoa > Platyhelminthes > Cestoda > Diphyllobothriidea > Diphyllobothriidae > Spirometra > Spirometra erinaceieuropaei. The sequence continues at coordinate 310,769 of CACRXP010000513.1, forward strand.
ACCCAAGGAGAGGAAGGATCAATGATTTCGCACAAACATGGGTGATCGAAAGTTAACTTCTAACTGATGCTGAGGCCGCGGCGAGAATTTGTACCAGTGCGACTTTGACAAACAAGTCAAACCATAGAGAACAGGCTTCCTCACTCAATCTCCGGTACCTAGAGCAAAAGTCCCCTAGTAATTCAATGTAGTCCTAGATTAGGTGAGAAGGAGGCCATAAAATCTTACGAACCAGAACGGGAGGTCAGTTAGATCGGAGACATGCGGTCCAATTACAGAACTATCCTCGTTTCTCTTCGCTCTCAGAATAAGAGACGGCGGAGGGTGTCTGGCTTACTGCTGCAGCTGGAGCCAGCCATGGCGTTTCGAGATCACCTGCCTTGTTGTTTTTTCTTTGTAGTTGGGTTGTTAGGTATGCTGACCTCCCCGTTAAACATCCAAGTAAAGTCAGCGGGATTATTTCCGGATTGTAGGCAGAAAAATTCACGCGACGGCTTATCGACTGCTGCCTGTCGCTGCATGACACGTGCGACAGTTCGGCCGTCGTTGCTGACGATATCCACCGTGTGCTCCACTGAAAAGTGAAGCAAACACGGTGACTTGTACGTGAAGTAGTTTAAAGTGATAGTGGACTCGCGCTGCATCTACCGCACACTCTCCTCCCCACTACCCACCTGGACTCGCTGTCAGGACAGAGTCAAGAAGACCGGAGGCGGGGAGGGGGCGCAGGCACGGTCGAGCCGGCACCCTGGCGTTCCACTCCACACCCCCTGATCCACAGCAAATAACCAGGTTTTTGACCAACAACAACCTCTCAACAGGGGTCAGAAAGAAGAGGATGACGACTGAGTAGCCATACCCACAATAACGTATGACGAGTACGGCGTACCTAGCAAGTTCAATTTGCTCAATAAAATCAACGAGAAAACAACAAAATGATAGCTCGAAGCACATGGTCTAATCGGTCAAAAGGGCTACCTAACGTACAAACGGGCATGCAAGTCAAATTCACAACAGAAATGTTGGAAAACGTTGTAAGCAGGCGACTAGTTTTCCACAAGAATACATTCAAAGATCAATATTGACATTTAATGAAATGAAACCTCGTCTACACGCTCTTTCAAAGAGCAGGAACATTTTTTCCAAGTGAGACAGTAAACTCGGAATTCGCCGACCCATAAGCAAACCTCACCAAATACGGTTATCCAAACTGTTTCATTCAGAAATATAGTCACTCCTTGCTGCACACATTTATGGAGCAGTCGGCACCGTAAAAGTCCGCTACAACTTAAAGACGACGGTATTTCGAACATGTTCAAGCAACGGTTGCGATGCATCATTGAAAGGATTTAGGAAGCAGCCCAACCAAGATTAGGAAGGATGCCTTTCCACTGACCTCTAACACAAATCGTATTTATGAGTTCATACATGCTTTCGTACAGTCGACGAAGGCAAAGGCAACTGGCAGCCAGATCGATTGAGCACTTGTCTAAATGACCTTCAAGGTCAGAAAACAGGGTCGTCCGCTTTGCCAGTACCAAATACTTCCTTAATGTTGGTCAATCCGTTGACTTCAAAACAGCCCTTCGGAAATGTGTTCGTGCATGAACAACTCCGACATTGTGATAAATAGAAGCAGCCTATATACGTCGTAGAGACCTGACTTGTGCAAACAACTAGACTATGTAGTAAAACTTAACTTGTCTTGGTAATCTCCAATCCTTACATTTAGACACAGCGCTGTACGTCAGCTTGTCCTATTTTTCTCTCACACAATCGTGTTTTTAAGTGACCCTCTTAATCGAGTAGTTTGTGAGTTCCAAACACACTGATTTTCTGAACAAATTCAACTTGCTGTGTGCCGTATACTCGTTACCTAGGTCATGCAGCAACAGGTAACAGTAGAAGAGCCGTCGCAAAGTTATTGTTACCATTAATTCCTGCTGTCCAAACTTATTTTAGATTCGTAGCGCGGACAAAATACTTAAAGCAGCCACATGTGTCTAATCGGATAGTGTGAGTAGACGGCCACAGCAGCCCCCTGCGACGAAATCACAGACGCCACAGGTGTGGATGTGACGTGTGAACTGTCATTTGTTAGGCGAATGTCAGCGAATCAAAAAGGAGTGGCATTCTTCGTGGTTGTGGAAGACAGCTATGCGCCCCAAACGGGCCACGTGGTAGGTGCGCTGGACCAACACGGAGGCCATATCGGATTCTGGTATGCGTTATCGGATTTGCGCATCATAACAAATGCAAACATTTCAGGTGGACGGTGGCCGACTCCGTTGCCAGCAGACGTCATGCACACTGGAACCCCTTGCGCCTCCCATTGTGGTTGCTGGTCAAAAACCTGGTCACTTTTGTATGATCCAAGGGGTGTGGAGTGGAACGCCAAGGTGCGGGCCCAACCGTGGCATCCACCTGCGCCCTCCCCCGCCCCCGGTCTTCTTAACTATGTCTTGACACCGGCTCCAGGTGGGGGAGGAGGAGAGTGTGCTAGATGCTGTGCAAGTCTGCTATTATTGTAAACTAAATCACGCACAAGTCACCGTCCCTGTTCTCGCCTTGGTGTGGAGCACACGGTGGACATAGTCGTAAACGACGGGTTATTTGGCGCTTTCCGTAACTTTTCGCATATGTTTTGGCGCATGTTGTATGTATGTATGCCTGCGGGAAAACGAGGTCTGTGGCAACCGACAGAATAACGAGTCTGTGGCTCAGTGGTTACGGGCGTTGGGCTTCCAATAAGTAGGTCGCGGCACCGAGCCCCAGGACTTGTACACCTCGGGGTTGGGCATGGCTGCCTGACGATGGTTAATAAGCCAAAATGGCTCTTCCAGTCGCCCTTGTCTTTGTCGTCAATGTCATTCTGCCTATATTACGAGCCGATGTGCGGCTGCCGGCGGGCCTGGAGAGAGAGCCCCAAGGCGCAACGAGACAAGTGGGTTTCGTAGCGCGATTTCGATAAAGACAGTAATGTAATGAGAGCTTCTAACATTTATGGGGTAGGAAGGACCTGCAAAACTCCAGCTGAGCTGCTCTTACGGTGAAATGGTTAGGACCAAACTCAGCGAGCCCCAGTGAATGCAAAACGACCCACGTCAAGTGTGTAAAAACCTGGCTCAAGAGACAAAAACCTATGCCTAAGCTGCTGGAAAAGACAATACTGAGGAAGCATTGAGGTGCTCGCAAGTGCAGGCAGAAGGCTGTAAAAGATTTTAAAAAAATGGCCGAATCATAGTCATTTACGTTGTTTCTTGAGGTGCAGTGAATTGTAAGAAGAAAACGATGAAAACGGAGAGAAAAGAAAAGCCCACTGTTCACCCAAATATAACTATGTCGGAACTCTTCGGAAATCCTTCCACAAAGTGAAATACCTACAAGGCGGTTGAATGTACGCGAACAAATTTTACTTTGTGCACTGTCAGATGGTCTGTCCCCAGGAAAGTGAAGGCAGTGGCGATTTAAGCACCCAATGAGGGGAAACATAGTAAGACACAGATACAAGAAAGTTAGGTTTGACGCTGTCTGCACTGCCGATAGACGCAGAGGGCGTCTCGCGAAGGCAATATGATGGAGGTTGGATTACTTGCAGCAATAAATAGCATTTAACTACTTGTAATTGGATTCCGGGTTTCGTCTCGGAATCTATTGGCGGTAGCATTTTACTTCGGTAAAAAATTATAGAATCATTTTTTGCATCTGCTGGAAACTGATATTGACACTTTTAACTACCTGGAGAAAGAAGAGCGATTCTGTCGATGCCTTTGTCTTCCTCTCGGATTGCCTCAATCAGGTCGCCTACAGTGTTGCTGAGGGGCCGCATAGTAAAAACGCACGTCTCTTTCCGCGATGGCAGAGGAATGTGAAAACGCGGAAGGCCATTGGTCAGGACAACCTGTGCTGCGGGCTCGGCCGACTGGACGGAAAATCTACGGGTGAGCTGGCAGGGAGGGCGTAAGTAAAGCCCGCCCCGTCCACAAACCTACAGATGAGAAATAAACGCGCGTAGAGGCCTAGGTGACTTGAAAAACATGGCCTTTTATAGTAAGGAAACAGTGATATTTTAGTGAATTTAGATTTGAAGTGCTGGTATCCGCTTACTCTCAGGACAGCTTGTTTTTGGCACGGCTCATTTTCGACCAGGAGGTCAAATTCTGTTCATAAAATAGTTTTTGGTGGTGTATTGGGTGCTGCCAATCACCTTACCTGAATGGTGATTGTAGGAATGTTTCATCTGCCAAGTAAAATAATACTGACCGTCTCATCTCAGAATAATGGCGAATTAAAAGATGAAACGGAAGAAAATAATGAAATACGATGCAAAAATTTGATATTGGTGCACCCAAGCACTGCGAGAACAAGTCCACGGACAACTTATCACACTAAAGTTCGATTATAAAAATGGGTTCCCTTCCGGAAAACTTAGGGCGAACCCGAGTGCAAGGCTGGATGCAATACAGCAGCAGAAAAAGGACTCGGTAATTATTCGTTGGCATAACAACACGCGAACCAAACATTTTGGTTTTTAGACTCATAGTCCTTTTGTGGTCATTATTACCAAAACAACTGTAGGATGCCCGACTATGCCGAAGTAGATTAAGCGTATCTGCATAAGCAACATCGTGACGTGTATGGAAATTGACTTACGGAAACTGAAAAAATATACACGGAGTTGGATAAGATGAAATCAGCCTACAGAACTGGGAGCTTCCTGTGAATTAAGATCCAAGAATTTCTAGGCAGTACATGCTACTCAGTCATTTGGTTGGATTGAATACCGACCTAACGCAAGCAAAAGGCAACAACAAACATGCAACTGGTTACTCCAGAAGTTGAAGTACTTAAGGCAGAATTGAGAAAATTAACCGCTCTCACTGATGGGGAGGTGGAACAAAATGACGACCATACTTTCAATGAAGATCCCAAACATCACACTAAAAATGCACAAAATGTTTGCGTGGCGGGGACATGTCGAATCTGCTCCCTCAATGCCTATACACGATGCATGGACATGGAGAACTAGGATTATCATAAAAATGCCACGTGGAGAGAATGTAACTGTGTGTGCTGTCAAAGGAACGGTGCAACAGCAAAACAAACCTAGAGTTCGGTTCAAACGAAGTAAGATACTCTCGAGTCCTCAACAAATATCAAATGTATTTAACCAGAAGGCGCAGACTTAAGTTACATTTGAATCCAACGTTATTTTGGATCAAATACAAATTCGTCAAACAGTGAGGAAGGATGAAGACGTAAAATTACGTAGATGTAGCAGAATCAGTTCCAAGTACGTGTAGGTAAGGTCTGACACTAATAAATTACAATGATCATGGAGATAAGGATAATGGAATACAGAGGACATGCCGAAAGTCAAGACAAAGCCGTCCGGTTTTGAGAAGAATGGTCATTCAAAGGTAGAATTTGGATGTTAAAACTGTTGAAGTATTTTCCTTGGGCAAGAGGTCACAGAATGGCCTTCAATAAAAATTACCGTCGGACTAAACCATGGAATGCGTTTAACGACGTGCTATGAGGAAGGATGGTAAATTAGAGCAGAAGGCGCGACAGAGCTGGGGGGTTACGGGGTTCACAGCGCGTGACAAAATTGTCTGTTGCACAGTTGAAGTTAAGGTGAAAGCTGAAAATGGCCCGACTGACCAAGTGAGTTCTTCTCAAGAAGAGTTCACTTGGTCAGTTGGGCCATTTTCAGTTTTCAGAGATCGGAAAAGGACAAATGTTTGATCAAACAGAGATCGGAAAACGACGATTGTTTGATCAAACAATTGTCCTTTTCCGATCTCTTACAAGTTGGGTATGTTTATACTTTCTCAATTTTGTACGAAGGAATGCACTGCGGGAGAAAATTAACAATAGTGCGTCTGCTAAGAACAAACGTGCTAGTGCTTTTAAAAACCCTTGTAAACTAGTAACGGCTGTCATATACTCACAGGCGATCATAAAAAAGCAATGACTGTGAGCTTAACCAAATTAGCACTCTATAGTGAAGACTCTTGTCCGCATGGATTAGAGGAATTAGCTTAGAAGCTAGTATGAACAGCAAACTCAGAAGAACGTGAAGTCTTTCAATTATAAAAATGTGATTCAAATTAAACACATCGACTACAAGGACAACACCGAATGACCTTATGCTGCAAGGTGCTTGCTCTCGGAAGACTGCAATGAGCAAGATTTCAGACGGCAAGTGCCCATTATGTGGATTGAGTAGGTTAAACCAGTTCTGGTGAAACCGGAGACATGCACTCAGTGCGACAGTGTAAAATACTGATTCGGACGTCGGGCATGAGCAGCCGGACCACCGGTGATCGAAACACTAACTCAAAGACATAATACCAGTCTGTTACGTCAAATCCTGTTCGTTTAACTCTAAATATGCTCAAGTGGCTGATGAATAATACGTGTGCGGATAAGTGTGTACGAAAATGAAAGATCTCGGATGAGGTGAGGAATGCTAAGGACGGTAATCGGCCACCCCGATAATTACAGCATTTTTAAATAAGAGGCAGGTACGGTTGAGGAAAAAAAGTTAGGTAGAACCAATAATTTGGAACCGAGCGAGAAATGTGAACAAAGAGTCAGTGGTGATGCTAACGCCAATTTTACAATAAACTAGGAGGTTTGTTATGTGGAGTAGGCGAAAATTTATCGTACAGAACTGGGATCTATAAATGCAATAAGCATTACCCTCGAAATCGGAGCCAGACCAATGGGACTGACAGCCATAGCGCCAGGTGACCACAAAGAGAGAACCGGCGGAAAAAAGTACAATCAATCTTGGCGATCAAGGCCACGAATGACGCAGTAAAAGACGTGCTTCGCCTACAATGAAATGGGCATTTAATGAGGGAAAATAACAGTTTTTCAGACTTCTTCCTGTTTTAAATCCTATTTGTTTGTGGGTTGGCAATGGTGTTATCGCAATCTTAGTCGGGACAAAACCTGTATGTATCTGAAGGGTTACATACAAGACCATCAAGGACCTATGCTATCGTGTGTTAGGGTAAACGTCATGGACTGAGAGGTTAACACAAACACTTTCATTAGATTTATTACTCTACTCACATGAAAAATACAATAAACACATCTGTGTGCATACAGTTACATGGTGGGCTTGTAAATTTGAGGCGCCGTTTTTGGTTGCTCTCCCTTCATACGCGGAGTTTTTGAAACTGTACATTACTCTTCCTATCTCCCTTCAATATACTGGTCCTTCTTACGTCTTTTGTTTATCTGACCTAAGATAATGAGATCATCTCTCACTACTGCACTTTTCGGCCAGCATGTCGCGTTTTTGATCGTTCTGCGTTAACTTTATCACACTTACATCAACAAAAGCCTATGCATGGGAGAAAACACCAGTGCAGTTGGCAGCTTGCACTTAAGCGTCAGCCAAACAACAAATTGACAATTCTAGGCTTCGAATAATAATAATAACCACAGTTTTAAATGTCATTTTACCGGCTGTTTCAGGGAAGGGCAAAGCACAAATCCGGCCAGCAGTGAAAAAACTCCTGACAAAAAGGAATAAAAATAAAGACGATGGTGGTTTTTTTTATAGTTTGGAGGGTTCGGAAGAAAAAAACTGCTGCCCATGAAATGACGACAGCCGATAAAGGGAGACGAAGCACTGCATGGGATATTATCAGTCACCAGTTCTTTTCATGAAGTTGGGGCTGGAGCTAACAGAAACACTGAAGAACATCTGTCGCTGTTGGCTAAAGAAATTGTCCCTGGTGAGAGGGGCCATGGAGATCAGAGACCAAGAACGTCATCGCTACGGTAAAGTCGATCAGTGGATTTAGCACCCAAAATTTATGGAAGTTTTACTGAATGCAAAAATCGAGTAATAATTCTCTCAAACGAAGGATACTTTTGCAGAACTGTGATATTCCTGGGTAATGTATTCCAAATAGCAATTGCGTTACCAGTATCAGAGAGACAGAACGCATCCTAAGTGAGATCCGTTTTAGTGAAGAAACTGTTAAAGTAGCAATCAAACAACTAACCAACGCCAACTCCTTTTGAACGGATAAAATCCCACCATGTATTCTGAAGCATAAGACATATGCTCCAATACTCCTATCTCAGTTATTCACCCTAATCCAGTCAAGTGCAATTTTTCCGGGCATGTGGAAATACTCGACCAATGCACCTATCTTTAAAAGCAGCAGCCGATCTCGTACACAAAACTATCGTGATGTTCACCGAACACCGGCTATAGCTAAATCATCGGGAAAATAGTCTACAACCAATTGCTAAACCGTCTCACTAAGGACAATCTCATTCCCGCCTCTCAACATGCACTTTTGCCTAAAACATCATGTCAGTCCTGCCATCTTACTTTTTGAAATTTGTTTCCAGCAAGAGAGATGATGGAAACACAGTAGCTTCAAAATACTTTGATCTAAAGAAAACCTTTGACGAAGTCTTCCATAAAAGACTACTGATAAAGCCAAAAAGTCATGGAATTAGGCCCCCCCTTCCGGACTTTCTCGAATCCTATCTTTAAAATAGATATCAAGTGGAGCAAATTCGAAACGTAGTCTCAGAACCATCGCCTATTACCAGTGGAGTACTTAAATGCCACTATCCTGGGCCCCCTAATATTTCTCAAATATATATTCAGGACTTATCGTCCATATCAGTATCAGCTAAGACGTTTTTGTATGCGGACGACCTGAAACTTGCATATGCATATAACGGGAATAAAGTAGACAATATTCACAGAACAATCGAAAACAATCTCATAAAACTCGGCGAATGAAGTAGCCAATGGCAGATGACATTTTCACGCGAAAAATGCCATCTACTGATCCTTAGTCCCCCCAAAAAAATATTCGAGGAAAATGAAATAAAAGAAGCCCAAT
>CACRXP010000513.1:324124-347793 GCA_902702965.1 Spirometra erinaceieuropaei
AATGCATGTGAATGTAATGAGTGGGTCTGGACACCCCGCACTGACAAACATAAGGCATTGCACCTCGATCGTGCCCGAGCATGTGGAGTGGACTGTCTGCGTATGTGGAAGAAGAAATCATTTGTCCTACAGCGTTAGGTGTATTACAGTCGTTTACATCTGCATCATGCAAAGGAATATATTCTTCAGAGAGCAGCTTGGTCTGATTCAAACGAATGAAAAACAGGCGTTCAGTTTCGATTTTTGCATACATATCTACGATGTAGTGATGAAGCAATTGACGGCATTTCAAAAGAGGACTACTTACATTCTCCCAAATCATAAGTCAGTAGGAGTAGTGGTTCATTGCGCTGCATTTCATGGGCGTTACCTCGTCAATGACTGGATTTACCACCTGAACGTTGAAGTGGTATCCATCGGCATCATCCCGAAAAGTAAATGGATACTGCGTTGAAATTGTTCTCCGACTGCCGGTATATATGGTATCACCTTACCCTACAATCATTAGTCTTCCAATGGTTGTTGGCGTACCGTTGTTCACAACAGCATCACGCAGCGTGAATGCTGAGCACGGAGGCGTGTTGGACGCTGGTCCGCTGTTCCTCGCTGGCATCTTTCAGCCACTCCCAGCTTGTTGTGTTCATTCTGTTGTGAACTAAGCAGACCTGAAGCTGCAGAACGCGATATCCATGACTGCACGCGGGCCTCCGCAAGCCGGACTGCACGACACTGAGCTGACACTGGGTGACAGTACCCTTATGTGGGTTTGTGCGGGGGGGGGAAGGGGACTTTGTTAACCGCATCCAATCCTCACCCCTCGAGAATCCCATCTGAAGCGGTGACGGCCCTATTGTATGGACTGTGGGACAATTTTAAGTGGTGCCCAAGAGTTGCATGATTTTTTGCTGCAGGGTGGGTGGTTTGCTCGGGCGGCCCATATTGCATCGGCCCAGAGAGGGTGGATGGCCTGCTCAAGTGCCTGCAGGGTGGGTGGTGGGGTGAGCGCGGCTGTCGGGCGGAGCACGTGCGTTTGAGCGAATGCCGGTCAAGTGGCCACAGTCTGGACGCACATGTGTCCGCGCGGATGTAGGTCAAGTGGCCGCAGCTGGTGGTGCTGTTATGCCGGAAAAAATCCGGTTTTTTACTCATCACAGGCATATCATCGGCATAATTACACAACTGACCAGCCAAAAACCCGGCCCTATGCGCGGGTCGGGTTGTGTTCAAATTTCAGCGCAATCGGTGCAGTAATTTCGGAGATTAGATATAACACAGAAAAAAAACCCTTCCATTTTTATATATATAGATTAAGTTCGAAAAGTCTAATTGTCAGCGGACTTCAGGAGTATTTTCTACTTTACATAAGGCAGTTTATGATTTCCGTTGGACCTAGCTGCTCACACGGAGCATTACTACACAAATCGTCTAACTTAACGTTATCGCTGTTTCCAAAGTTTCCTCTGGGGACCGAGAAATTAGAACCATAATGATTATTACAGGCAGATCACTTGGTGACCCTATAAGTGGAAGACATTTTGCGCTTCTATATCCAATATAAAATTTCAAATACGTAAAGCGTATTCGCTTTATAGTGCAACATGGTAAAATGATGGTCGACATTAACTGCGATTTATTACGGACGTCATGTATCACAAGAAGTATTTTACAAAGTAGCTAGAGGTCACCCTACTGTTGAGGACTATATTTTTTAAAATTTCCAGACAGGCTTCCCGTTAAAAGCAAAACTTATGCCAACCATCGCTATTACGCTTACTAACGAGTTCTATACCTGGACTGCTCATTGGCTCAAGAAACGTTTTTGCGTGATAGATTTTTAAGTCCATCGATCGTCTTTACTGCGTTGTTATGCAAAAGTCAGCACGTGTGGTCGTAATTATTTTCCGAACAGTCTGGATATCCCAGTAATTTAAAACTCCAGAAGTAGTAACGGTTTTCCTATTGACGGAAAAAGAAAAATCTTTGAGTAAGACTAAGAATACTTGGTTTAGCAGATGAGAGCCACTCGGCATATGTGAATGGCATAGTGTGCCCCAATTTCATGTAAATATGTGTTTGTTTTTCGTCCACACATTTGTAACCAGTGTTTTCAAAGCTTCTGCCTATCTTCATTATGCACATTAAACTTCACTGAAAAGTCTCTGCAGGTATGTGGAGTGTACTGCGTGGATTTACGGCGCCCTGTTGGTATTCGCGTTGCGACTATAATTTACGAAGTGCCTGCCGGATTTTTTGGAGAGCATGTCAAATGTTCAAATGCTTAACATTGATGTGGACGACACCGGTGGTCATAACATATGCAGAAGAAGTCGTTTTCTTCCAGGATGGCGAGGGGTGCAGGAAAAAATAGGAGGCCCTTTGTTTAGTAAATGGTGAAAATAGGGTGGAAAGTTCCCCTTTTATAGTTCATAGATTGAACTTACTTACAGTTCTCCTCTAGACACTAGAAACTCACAGGCGGAATATTAATATTCTAAGTTAGAAGTCGGCATTCGAAGGAGGTCATCCGATTTAACTCATCTTTATTTAGGTTTCCAAGAATTAACTCAATAAACGATAGGTTACAATTGTGAAAACCGACCTGCCGGTTGGATTGCACTCCGCGTCATATTGTCCAGAGGTACTTTGACCGTTCCATATTCCTCTTCACTGCATTTAGATTGCTTATTTGTCTTCCGTCATTTGTGAAGGATGATGGTAATTAAAACAACTGAGAGAGGTTTTCTCGCATATTTTCCATCCAGTACGACCAGGACTACAAGGTCTACAATATGCACGGTATTGGGCACATTACCACAGGCGTACGACGCACCAAATCCATTGTTCCATTTCTTACTTCGTACGTGAGGGCTAGTAAGTAGCCCGTTCATTTCGGTTTCTTAGATAATTCCGTTTCCGTCTCTACTTAGTCCATTGAAATCGGTCCTCACCATGGACTGCGCTATAGATGCGCTGGACCACAGCATGGATCAGACCGGTTCTTAACACCAGTTAAGTAAGCTGCGGATGTTCGGCGTGAGAAAATAATTATCGCCGCAAATCGGAAGTTTGCTGGTACTTCAGAAAAGTAGGCCTCATGTCGCACAGCAATGCACAGCTATGCAACAATTTTGCGAGGAAAATGGCATCTTGCAGGATTTTCAACATGACTTCCGGAGAGGACGTTCCTGCCTCTCCAGTATGCTAGCTTGTCTGAAGATCTGGACCAGGGCTTTAAAAGGTTTTGAGGTCGATGTCGTGTATAACGATTTCCGCAAAGCTTTTGATACTGTTTCACACCAACGCCTTCTTCACACATTGATCGCCATCGGCATCGGGGAGATCTTCTAAACTTGATAAGAATGTTTCTGGTTGGTCGGAAACAGCACACCTGTTTCGGAGATGATATATCAGACTGGGTGGATGTGACTAGTGGTGTGCCTCAACACTCACTTCTGGGACCATTGCTCTTCATCCTTTACGTTAACGTCATTTGACACTGGAACACTTCCTATCGATTGGAAGATGGCGCATATTACTCCGCTACACAAAGGAGGTAACAGGGCAGTGACGACAAATTACAGGCCCATAAGCTTAACATGCATCCTCTGCAAAGTGATGGAAAGGATCATAAAGAGTGAACGGATGCAATTCCTGGAAGTTCACGGCCTACTAGCGAAATGCCAACATGGGTCCCGGAAAGGAAGATCCTGCACGACAAACTTGCTGCAATCTCTCCAGAGATGGACCCAGGCTCTCGACGACAGGCACGATGTCCACATAGCCTTCATCGACTTCCAGAAGGCGTTCGACAATGTGCCACACCATAGGTTCCTACGTAAACTTAAAAAATAAGGATCAGCGGCAACTTCCTTTAATGGATTAAGAACTTCATTTTGGGTCGACAGCAGGTTGTCTGCATCGGTTGGGGAAAATCAGATCCGGCTATGGTCGAGAGTGATGTCCCACAGGGTTCAGTACTGGGACCTATTTTGATCATTATCTACGAGGACGATGCCGCAAGAGCTTTAGACTGCGAAGTAGCAATGATTGCCAATGACATGAAGATATACAGTGTAATTCGGGGTGCAGCCGACGATGACAGACTGAAGATGAACCTGAATCGGTTGGAGGATTGGTCAAACCGTTGGCTCCTGCGGTTTAACGTTGCCAAATGTAGCATAATTCGCCTAGGCAACACAACCAGATCCGCCAGCACCAGAAACTACTTAAAAGAGGTCGAAGCCCAAAAGGATCTCGGTGTGCTGACGACCAGTTCCCGAAAGCCATTCGCCCACTGTTCGAGAGTGGCAAAAACCGCAATGTCCGTACTGTACGCCATCAAGCGTGCGTTTATGGACTTTGACGAAGAAGCCTTCTCTAAGACATTCGGAACATTCGTCCGGCCGCATTTAGAGTAGGGCATACAAGGCTGGAGGCCATGGGCGGTTGAGGATCAAAACTGCCTCGAAAGAGTCCGGAGGAGAGCCACGAAGACGGTTAGGGGTCAAAGCTCATTTCCTTATGCGACCCGCCTAGTAAATCTGAACCTCTTTCCTTTGAGTTACAGGCAACCTCGCGGGGATCTCTTGCAAGCCTTCCGCATTGTTAAGGGGTTGGATTACAGTCTGGCCTTCGATGACTTTTTTGAATTTGCTAGCACGACCAACCTCCGAGGTCACCCGTTAAAACTGCGCACTCAGCATGCAAGGTTAGATGTACGGAAGTTCTCCTTCTCTGTTAGAGTGGTCAAACCATGGAATGCCCTTCCCGCAGATGTTGTGATGTCACCATCCATACAAAGTTTTAAAAAGAATCTTGATATATTTCTGTTCCAAATTGACCATGAGCAATGAATAGTAGAGCTCACCCCCTGTAACTCGTTCCCTTTTTGTCCTACAATTATGGGCGTGTTTGAACTATTTCAGCCCAGAACATTTATGTGTATACCCCACATTTTTTACGTTGTAAATAGGGTACTCAAAGGCTTACGCCTATTGCCCTCAATAAGCTGAACTGAACTGAACCTTCAGGAACTCGACTGCGGTAAAATAATGCTAGCCGACGCCGTTAAGCTCTGACAAGTCATTAAGAGTCCTTACGACCAGAGAACCCTTCGAAACAATCTGCGTTGACTGAAAGCGTGGTCGGAGAAATGGCTTCTAAATTTTAGCGTGCAGAAGTGTGCCGTCCTTCATTTGCGTCTAACCAACTCTCGTTCAGATGAGAGCCTGAGGACTTATCACTTCAAAGATAGTAGACCTCGCAGAACATTCACAGAAGGATCTCGGTGTTTGCATATGGAGCGGCATAAAAGCAGCACTGCAGTGCATTAAGGCTGCAAAAACGTCTTAGGAATGCTGCATGCCATCAAAAGGGCGTTCGTAAATTTTGACGAAGACCTTTTTGGAAGAGTTTAAGTCCCCATTTAGAATCTGACATACAAGCATGACGGCCATGGCTAGTAAAGCTCCAAGCATGCCTCGAACGGGTACAACGCCGTACAACAAAGTTGGTAAATGGTCCAAAAAGCAAATCCTACACAAACAGACTGATTTGCCTTAATTTATTCCCTCTGTGTCAAAGGCAGCAAAGACGTGATCTTATCCTCGTCTACAAGATAATACATGGCCCTGAGCATGGACTTAGCTTTAAGGACATGTTTCACTGGCACCTTTCACCCAATCTTCGTGCCCACTCAATGAAGTTACGGACAACAATGTCTAGGCTGAATCTTCGTTCTGAATTTTTCACGCAAAATGTAGTGGACACATGGAACGATCTCTCTCAATCAGTCGTGGAGGCGACGTCTCTGCAACTCTTTAAGGAACGCTTGGATAATTATTCTTGTCCCCTGTTTTCCCTCGACAGTCTGAATCTGAACCAAATACCACGCGACCCCCAAATGTTTTCTCTGAGACATTGATACTCAAATTATCCTTTATTTAAGGGAACTATTACTCGATTTTTGCATTCAGAAAAGCTCCCACAAATTTTGGGTGCTGAAACCTCTGATCGACTCTACCGTAGCGATGTCGTTTGTGGTCTCTGACCACTATGACCGGTTTCGCCAGGGAAAATTTCTTTGGCCAACAGCGACAGATGTTCTTGGGCGCTTCTGTTTGGACTAGCCCCAACTTCATGAAAGAAATTGGCGACTGATATTATTTGATACCGTGCTGCCCCTCCCTTTTTGACGGTCAAAAGTTTGTCGCCAGCAGCTTTTTTCTCCTGAACCCTCCAAAAGATAAAGACCATCAACTATATTTTAATTCCTTTCACACAGGAGTTTTTCATTGCCGGACAGATTTGTGTTTAACGTTTCCCTGACAATGCCTGTAAACTGGCATTAAATAAAATAATTATCACTATTATTATCATTATCATTATCAAATGAATCAAATACTGTTTCAATAGCGAATATTTTCACTGTTCGCTTACAGTTATCTCTAACGAGTTGAGACGTAATCAATAGAGATTTCAAAGGCTTTGCCTATTATCATTACTAAACAAACTGAAATTAGAAGCGGAATGTCTGTACTAAACTGGCATGACGATCTTACCGGACATCTGGGACACTGTCAAAATAAGTATAGAAGATGAAATATTTAGGACCTTAAAGAAAATGACGCTGCAGGAGGACGTCTTGAAAAACAAGCTAGAGAGAACAAGTTGAAAAAACAATGATCAGAGGTATCTTCCCTAAATGGGTCGAAAACGTCCTTGTGGGTCGGCACCAGGTTGCGTAAATTGGTTAAGGAAAATCATATCCTGATGTGGCTGAGAGTGGTGTTCTTCAGGGTTCAGTATTGGGATCAGTTTTCCTACTAATATACGTAAACGATTGCGCTAGAGCCTCGAAATACGCAGTAGAGATGTTTGCCGACGATATTAAAAATGTGAAGTATATTCTAGGATCCTGCCGGCGAAGATGGACTGTGGATTAACATAAATCGATTGGTGAAAAGGTCAGATTTTTGGCCCATGCGCTTCAACGTCGGTAAGTATGAAATGCTTCGCCCAGGCAACCCAGCAATATCCGCCGGTAAAATAAGCTTCTTTCTGGGTATTGTAGCTTAACGAGACGTCAAAGCCCAAAAAGACTTTGGTTTAATGATGACGGACTCCATAAAACCATACGCTCATCGTCCGACAGTGGCAAAAGGGAAATTTCCGTACTTCAGGCCATCAAGCTTGCATCTATGGATTTTGACAAACACGACCTCTCAAAGACTTTCGGAACATTCACGCGGCCTCAAATAGTATACGGCATACAAACCTGGAGACCATGGACGGTTCAAGATCTAAATAGCTCTGAAAGAGTCCAGGGGAAAGCCACTTATACGGTTAGGTGTCAAAGGTCCTTTTTCTTATGCAAATCACTCAACAAATCTGGACCTCTTCCCTTTGAGTTACAGTCAAATGCGTGTGGATCTCTTACAGGCCTTCCGCACTCTGAAGGAATTGGATTCCAGTCTGGCCTTTAAGTCCTTTTTGAATTCGATATCACGACCCACTTCCGAGGCCACCTTTTGAAACTGCATAAGCAGCAAACAAGACTAGATGGGCGGTAGTTCTCCTTCTCCGTCTAAGTGTCCAAACCATGGAATGTCTTCCCAGGACATGTTATGATGTCTCCGTCGATGCCAAACTGAAGAAGGAGCCTTGGCTTATTTATCATCATAAATGAACGAGAGTGATGTGGGATCGGGCTCAGCCCCTGGGAATCACGCTGAACTTATCATCCTGTTATGAGCCCATTTGAATTATTTCAACCCACAGGTCTCTCTGCAAACCGCATTTACTTTTACGTTGCAAATAGGGTTCTCAGAGGTTCAGTCCTATTCTACTCAATAAAGTGAACTGAACCCAAGCCCTTTTTGAATTTGTTTTCATCAGTGAAACGGGCATCGTCCAGCCTGAACTGCCTCCTAGAAAAAACGGCGTAGTAGTGGAAAGTATCGATTTCACGGAAGAGGATGAGTGAGAGGAACTTCTTGCGCTAAAGAATGCAAGTCTCTAGGTCTGAACAACATACTGGCAAAAGCCCTGAGGGAGCTTGCTTGCGAACTCTCCAAACTGTTTTCGCATATTTTACAGTTGTCCTATGGTCGCGACATTCTCCCTTTCATTGGAAGGTAGAGAATATTTGTCCCCTTCACAAGAATGGATACAAAACAAGTGCAACGACAATCGACCGGTGAGCAAAACATGAATTTGTTGCAAAGTTATGGAAAGAATAGTCAAAAAAGCTATTATAAGGTTCCTAGAATTGAAGGGTTCCTTTGAGAGAGTTCAATATGGCTTTGGACGAAACCACTCTGGTTTCACCAATGTGATCTATTTAACAGAGCATCGGTCCCGATCGCCAGATGGAGACACAAGAATCGATGTCATTTGCATCAACTTTAAGAAAACTTTTGAAAGTGTTCTCCACCACCAGGTACTCTACAAGGTCCAAATATATGAGATAAAGAAGGGCATTCTAAGTTGAGTAAGGGACTTCTTGGCCAGCCGACCGCAGTCTGTACGCGTTGACAATGCTAAATCAGTTTCAGTACTGGTTTTAATTGGAGTGCCCTAGGAGTCCGTGCTAGGAACATTACTATTTTTGATCTATGCCGGTGAATGTACGAATTAACTGGACTGCAGGGTAGTCATGTTTGCCGATGGCATCAAATTATGGCAAGCGATCAGCTGCGAGAATAATGAACGAACCCTGCAAGAAGGACTTAACTGTCGGTGTGAGTGGTCCGATAAGTGGCTGCTGAAGTTCAACCTGGAGAATTGTGTTGCAATGTGACTCAAAACGAAGAAAGAGGAAACAAATGAAGATGGTAATCAATACGTCCTGGACTGAATGCATCTGTCGAATGTGACTGAGCAATAAGACCTCTTAATAACCACTCTTTCGTCTTAAAACCCTTCACTCAATGCGTCAGAGCGGAAGAAAGGACAGCCACTGTCCTCCCCGCCATTAGGGGGATTTTTGTAGATATAGGCAAAGAGGCAATTGAAAAAAGGATTGGAGCATTTATTAGTTCGTAACTTGAATATGGAATACAAGAATGGTGCCGCTGGCTGAAACATGTTAACAAGTTACTTTAAAAGGTTTAAAGGAGAAAGACTAATTCGTGAATGGCCTCAGGACTTTATCTTACAAATGTAGACCCGATGTGTTTAATCTATTTCCTCGTGAGTACAGGCAGATCAGAGGAGATCGCATACAGACATGCCGGATTTTGATGAATCGGGATTTTGCCCAGACACAATAACAAACCTACATGGAAACTTACCCAAACGTCGAGAAGCCCGATCCTGCCTGTGTTTTCGTATAGACGCGTTTTTGCAGCCATTTATTGGTGCCTGGAAATAACAAGAGATAATGTCAGACTCGACAGAGACAAATAAACAGATGCTGGATGTATATTTGCTAGCAAAATACCACGTAACTGGACAGGAAAGCTTTGATTTGCCAAGTCGACCTATCGCCAACATCTAAATAAATAAATAATTTTTATTAAAAACCCATCGGGCTCCTATCAAAGCATGCAAAAATAAAATTTCATATAAATTGTAGACGAGGTAGATAGAATCTGTACAATATGCAAATCACAGTTTCTGAATTGGTAGTCCGTTAAGAAAAGTGGAAAGCGGGTAGTGAAGAAAACTCCACTCAAGAATTAAAAAATAATTTGGATTAACATTACAGGAGAAGAAAACTGTCTTTCATGAAAAAAACAAAAATGCGGGCAGGACCGGCCTGCATGTGACGGTGTATAACAAATTAGAATCGGGCATTGTCAGGGCAGACATAAATGTCAGTCTTGAGGGGTATGTATGGGAGTCAGGCAGCAATGGACTGCACGGAGTATTGTATATAGGATTAAAAACGGACATCGTCAGGACAGAATCCGTACGCCAGATGAGACTATTCGCGTCAAAGTGCCAAGACGAGAGGAACCCAGACGCGATCGGCCACAGTCCGCTTCGAGCCCAGCCGGGGAGTGGGGAAGGGAGGTACGACCAAACTACTAATAGAAGGCGAATACAGGGGGTTCCTCCGTGAGCATCGACAGACCGCTTGAGATCGAAATGAGGAGATGCCATCAAGAATCGCGAAAACTGTCGCTACGGGAGAGACTTGGTAGCAGTGGATTTAGTAACCAATTCAAAACAGGGGGTTGTACAGATATAAATAAGGGTTTCCATAAGATCTATCACTAAATTTCAGGAGGACACTTCTAAAAGGCAAGAAGTTAAGTGTTCGGGAATGAGATCGTTAAAAGTGCCTTTATACATTCCGGTGTAAGACATTTGCGTAATTGTGATCTGAATGCCGATAACTTAGACGATGACCTAATTTCTGGTGGAAGATTATTCCAAAGGAAGGCATATTTGGAAGTAAAAAGAGGGAGCGTTTAGATGCAGTGCAAAGGGGTGGGGGAATCACCATGGAGCAGTTGTGCGTAGCATAAGGCCGATCTCTCGGAGTAGGATCATTAAACCAAAGAAAGGATAGCAGCGCTGGAGGACTGGAAGAACAAACATCTGATAAAATCTTAGCTTCATTTCCGGAAGAAAAAATTATGCCATATGAATCGATATATCTGCGCGGCTTTGGCAGAGATTCTATTTGCATGAGGTGATAAAGCAAGTTTATTTGTATAACTTAACCCTACCTCTATGGTGAATCATTCTGAGAGTGGGTTATCCTGAAAAATTATGGGACCAGGAAGTTTGGAAGGACAAAAACACGTGAAACTACACTTGGATGATGAAAACTCCATCTGCCTAAGCCTACTAAATCGGCATTAATTTTTTAATCACAAACGTTAGCGGTGTACTTCGAATATTAGTAAACACACTTGAAGTCTTCGACATAAATAAAGGTTTGCGAATTTCTGAGTTCACTCGAAACATCACTGATGTAAAGGAGGAAGAGTAGCGGACCCAGAAGCGTGCCTTGAAGTACGCCACTCGTGATCGAGTGAGGTGTCGAGTAGCTATTACCGACTATGACTTCCTGATATCGATTGGACAGATATGTCCTGATGAAGTCGAGTAGAGGCGGCCGCATGCCTAAGAGCCTCCAATTTCACTGAAAGACGCCTATGGTCACCTCGTCGAGGGCTTTGCTAAGACCAAAGTAGATAACTACCACTGACTGCTGTTCATTAGGAAGAGAAGTGATAAGATTAAGAAATGTCAAGTGGAAAGTTTCGTAGGATCGTTCAGGTTAAAATCCATGCTGATTAGAGCTCAGAAGCCGATTAACTAAACAGAAGTCAAGAATTTCATTGAAAATAATCCTTTCAAGAGGTTGTGCTAGAGACGATGTTTTGTGCATGCCCCGATAGTTATTAACATCGGACCGAGATCCAGACTTGAAGATAGGAATGGTTGCATCGCTATAGAACAGAAAGCCAAACCAATCCGATGATCTAATATGGTTATTTATTAAGTCGTTTTCTACGCAATCGTAGTTTTGGTGAGTCCGAACGGCACTGGTCTTTTTTGAAAAGGCAAGCGGTAAGCAACAATGAATTAATACGTTTTCACTATAAAAAGGTTCTCTTAGAGTCAATATCATTGGTAAAGATAAGATCTTAAATGTGATTTTCTATTGTTGGAGAGCGCACCAGTTGGGACCAGTTAGATAAACTGACAATATCTTAGAAGGGCTAGAATTCAGGTGGACAGATATTGGAGACTCAGTCTATTTCAGAAAAATTAAAATCCCCAGTGATTATTTTAACGTCGAAAGCAGCTTCCAAAATGAATTTAAAGATTTCACAGAGTTGTGAATCATCACTGGCTGGAGAATTTGGGGGATTTTAGATGCAGTCATTAATTGACTTTCTTTGCGGTGAGAGAATAACAGATGCAATGCAGTAGTTTCCCGTAAATGAGGAAACATCCAAGTTATAGAGAGAGTGCTTTAGGGAGGATTTAAGATAAAGAAGACAATCGCTCCCACGCCTAGTCCTGTGGTCTTGACGGTAAAAATCGAAGTCATCTATGAGAAGGGCATAGTCAGGAATTAGAGAATGGGTCCAAAATTCTGTTACACATATAATATCAGGCGTCATTTCGAGATCAATGGCCCTGATTTGGGCCATCTTGTTTATAACAGACCTCGCATTCAGTAATGTAATATCTAATGTGTTTCGAACAGTGAGGTCATTGCCGAAGCTAGTTAAAAAAATTGAGGCCGATATGGAAGCTCTAATTTAATGCTGTTTGGAGAATAAGTACCAGTTAGCCTAGAGTTATTGACGTACGGGGAGTCAGCAAGAGAACGTTGGGCATGAGACCTAAAGGATGCGGGGATATAGTTTTCGAGCATTAGAATGCTAGGGAAGTTAGAACATGGATAGGCTTGTCGGAAGTTAAATTGTGGACGATGGGGAGGAGGAGGGAGCCCAGAAGGAAGGCAGAGGCTGGTGGGAGAGGGTAGGAAGCTATAAGAACAAAAGGGTGGGAGACCACGTCTAAGTTGGTAGTCAAAGGAGTTAGGTTGACTTACCTGAGAGCAGTTGGCCTTAAGTGATGGGAAGCCTGAACTAGGTGAGGGATAAATGACTTAGGGAACTAGACACAGTTGAATGCCAATCTCTTAGGCGAGAAAAAGACCAGCCAAAGCTAACTCAGAACGAAGAATCATCCCAGAAAAACAACGCGCACCTCTGTACGGTCCAAAAAACGAAGGCCGCTTACGTACACGCAGACCAGCGAAGGAGGACGACCAAGAGGCCTACAAAGGACCGCCGGAGACTCCCAAATATGTCGAACAATAAAGATATCGGAACACCTTGTGGACCGAATATTCAGGAGGAGGCTTCGAAAGAAACTGAGGTAAACTTTTTCGACGAACACCTCGGAAACACAGAAGGAAGGGTTATAACAGGAAGATAAATGAATCGTACAGGGATCTCATTTTCGCGGGCACAATAGTTAGTTCATCCGAAACCAGCGAAACAAGGAAACTGGAGAAAAACGCTCAGTCACTCAAAAGATGTGTGACAACAACGAGCACTAGGTTCAGTTGCAAGCAAAATGTAATTATAAAAGGAGTACCCGAATCAACGGCAACAGTTCCAAAGGAGAGAGTTATGCATGACTTAGACCTTCTTCAAGTGTATGAGAAAGCTTTGTTAAGAGACGATGAGTCACTTAATGTTCTTAAAGCATTCCGAATAGGTAAAAGAGTCGGTCAGCATCCGGTTCCAATTCCCGGCCTGGACCCCTAAAAGTCATTTTGGAGACTGAAGCACAGGCCAGCTCCTGTTACAGAGAAAATCCTCTCTGCGGGGTCAGCATCCTGAAGTTTTGTTTTCAGCCGAATTACGAGCCAAAAGAGCGAATGAAAATGAGAGGGCTGATGACGGAGCTGGAAACGCGGAGAAGCATCGGCAAAACACACATACAAATCAGGAACGGACAAATAATTTAGGTCCAAAGGACATTTCTCTGGCCGAAGGCCGTCATTCTGACAGCCTATCCGATGCAATGGTGCCAACTCCTGAGGCTGCTCGCACCAGTTGCCGCTGTCTAGAAATCTATTACACTAACTGTCAGAGCCTCCTCAACAAACTAGATGAACTCAGATTACTAGTCTCTGAACAGAAGCAAAACATAATTGTCCTAACAGAGACATGGGTGACTGAGGAAATAAGTAGCAGCGAAGTCAGTATTGAAGGCTACCAACCGTTTCGTTGTGACAGATTTCAGCATAGAGGAGGAAACACAGCGATTTATGTGTCAAATGAAATTGCGTGCTGTCAGTGAGAAATATCCGATGGAGCGCCCCGAAATTTTGAAATAATTTCTCGCAAGATATGTATCAAACAATTACCGACACTGAACCTGTGGGTTGTCTATCGGCCTCCCAGCTCGAATGAAATCGCGGAAATGGAATTACTTAGTGCGCTGGAGTTGTTATGTAAGTAGGAGAACTTACTACTTCTGGGTGACTTCAACGCTCCAGGAATAGACTGGAACATTCCTCTAAAAAACGCCCCGTCCGCGTCATTTGACCACAACCTACTACAACTCCCTGAATGAATACCTCATTCAACACATAAAATTCGGAACAAGAATGAGAGAAGGACAACGATCTAACCGCTTAGATCTCGTTTTCAGTAAAGAATAAGGACTCATAAGGGAAGTGAGTCCACAACCTCCACTTGGTTAAGGTGATCATATCGCTTTTACCCGTGTGTGCTCTCTTCTATCCAACCAACAACCAAAAACCAAGAGTCGCAGAAATATTGGAAGGGTGAATTTAACGCAATGAGACGCATTCTTTTGGAGGAAATCTGGTTGGTCAACAACGAAGATTCAGAAGAATTCTGGTAGTACTTTCGGGAGATTATAGAGCGTCTAGTTGATTCCCATTGTCCAATAAAAATAACAAAACCATGTGTGCGACCGCCGTGGGTCATTCTGACGACTAAAAACACCATGAAGAAGAAACAGAGACTGTGGAAAAAGTATTTGCAACTTAGAGATTCAAGGTCATTCGCCGAATATAAGGATCAGCACAATAAATGCCACAAACAAATATGGATTGCTAGAACTCCTTTCGAGCGCCGACTGATAGCAGAATCCATTACATGTCCCAAGAAGTTTTACAGGTACATCCGCAGTAGGAGGAAACATAGGGACGAATTTGCGTGTCTAAAGGATAGCCTCGGAAACTTATTAGTGGAAGGGCCACAGAAAGTGGCATTACTGTCTTAGTTTTTTAAATCGGTTTTTACGGTGGAGTCCTCAGAAGCCAATCATCAGTTTGAAATAGACCAAGACAGCCGGGAGGTTCAAATGCGCCAAGATATTGCCGTCATTGAAACCGTTGCCTTTTCCGTTGAAGAAGTAGGACGCGTCCTCAGTTAAATAAAACCTGATAATTCTCCTGGACCCGACGGAATTCCCGGGCTAATACTTAAGGAGCTATCAACGGAGCTGTCAAAGCCTCTTTCGACGCTCTTTGGGCTGTCAATGAGAACAGGAAGGCTGCCCTGACAGTGGAAGTCAGCTAACCTCCTTCCATTGCATAAGGGAGGTAGCAGGATGACAGCAATCAGCTTTAGGCCTATTAGCTTAACCTGCCTCTTGTGCAAAACGATGTAAGCTCTAGTAAAGAGCGCTATACAGCAATTTTGTGAAGGAAATAACATCTTGCATGATTTTCAACATGGCTTCCGGAAAGGACGTTCCTGCCTTTCAAATCTGCTAGCGTGTCTGGAGATCTGGGCCAGGGCTCCAGAGCAGAGTTTTGAGGTCGATGTCGTGTACATCGATTTCCGCAAAGCTTTTGACACTGTCCCGCACCAACGTCTTCTTCGCAAATTCAGCGCCATCGGGATCCGGGAGAGATCTTCGGGACTGGATTAGGGCGTTTCTGGTTGGTCGGAAACAACGTGTCTGTATCGGGGATGATATGTCAGAATGGGTGAACGTGACCGGCGGTGTGCCGCAAGGCTCAGTTCTGTGACCATTGTCTTCTTCCTTTATGTTAACGACAGCCTTCAGGAACTCGACTGCGGCAAAATAATGTTTGCAGACGATGTTAAGCTCTGGCAAGTCATTAAGGGTCCGAATGATCAGAGATCCCTTCAAAATAATCTGCACCGACTACAAGCGTGGTCGAAGAAATGGCTTCTAGATTTCAATGTGGAGAAGTGTGCCGTCCTTCATCTGCGTCCAAACAACTCTCATTCAAATGCCAGCCTGAGGACATATCACCGCACAGATAGCAGATCTCGCAGAACCTTCACAGAAGGATCTCGGGGTTTGGATAGAGGACAACCTGAAACCGACACTGCAGTGCCATAGGGCTGCAAAAAACTCCATGGGAGTGCTGCATGCAATCAGAACGGCGTTCGTTACCTTTGACTAAGACCTTTCTGGGAGAGCTTACGGCACTTTTGTTCGGCCCCACTTAGAATATGGCATACAAGCATGGCGGCCATGGCAAGTAAAGAACCAAGCATGCCTCGAACAGGTACAACGACGGGCAACAAAGCTGGTAAACTGTCTAAAATGCCAATCCTACACAGACTGACTGAATTGCCTTAATTTATTCCCTCTGTGTTACAGGCAACAAAGAGGTGATCTTATCCTCGTCTACCAAATAATACATGGCCTTGAGCATAGACCTAAATTTGAGGACATGTTTCAGTGGCACCTTTCACCCAATCTTCGTGACCACTCGATGAAGTTACGGGCAACAATGTCCAGGCTGAATCTTCGTTCTGGATTTTTTACGCAGAGGGTAGTGGAAAAATGGAACGATCTCCCTCAGTCATTCGTGGAGGCTACGTCCCGGCAACTCTTCACGAAACGCTTGGATGATTATTTGTGTCTTCAGTTTTCCCTCGACGGTCTGAATCTGAATTAATACCCCTGGTCCAGACAAATATTTTCTCTAAGACAATGCTACTCAAATGAACCAAGAACTGTTTTAATAATGAACATTTTTTGTTCGTGCACAGTTATTTCTAACGAGCTGACATGTAATTAATAGGATTTTCAAAGGCTTTGCCTATTATCCTTACCAAATAAACTGAAACGTATGAATTATTTGCTGGATATATAGTAGGACTTTGGTAAGTAACCGGTACGCAGGACAGAGAATTATTTGTGGGATATGTTTGAAGCTGCGGTTTTTGTAGACGCGCTGGGTTGTAAATAAATTTTATTTTATGCCAGTTTACGGGCATTGTCAAGGGAAGCGTTTAAACATAAATCCGACCGGCAGTAAAAAAAACTCCTGAACTAAAGGGATATTAAATATAGTTGATGGTGGCTTTTATGGTTTGGAGGGCTCAGGAGAAAAACTGCCGGCGGTGGTAGAATATCGACCGTCAAGAAGGCGGGAGGTTGCACGGTATCGGAGATTATCGGACGTCAAATTCCTTTCATGAAATTGGGGATAGCAAAAGTAGAGGCGTTGAGGAACAGCTGGTGAGACCGGCCATAGTGTTCAGAGACCACAAACGCCATCGCTACGGTACAGTCGATCAGTAGATTCAGCACCCAAAATTTGTGGGAGCTTTTCTGAATGCAAAAATCGAGTAATAGTTCTCTTAAATAAAGGATAATTTTGCAGAGTTTTCACACTTATGGGTAGTTTATTCCAAACAGCAATTGCATTTACAGAAAAGAACCGACGATATTTAACAGTACGTGCCAGAGGCAGAAATAAGAAGACCTCACGGTGACTGTTACGTCGTGGGTGGATATGATGTCTTAAAGAGGTGAGCGGGTTAAATGTGTGATTATATAAGAGTTTAAATAGCAAAAATAGTCCCTTTTGTAATCTACGGAACCATAAAGGATCGAGGCCTGTAAGCCGGCAACGTTCTTGGTAAGACAAATGTCGGTGTTCCGGGGTTAAAATTCTCTTGGTAAAATGTGTTGAACGGATTCTATTTTCTTCCGCTCAGTAGCACGCATGAGGCTAAATGAAAACGAACAGTATTCCAGACCAGGTCTAACGTACATGTTGAAAAGGCTCATTCTGATATCCCTAGTTTTAAAATTTCGGAGGATAAACCCGGTCGTTCTACGTGCTCTGGAGACTATCAAGGCACAGTGCTCCGAGTGATTGAGACTCTTGGAGTATGATATGCCCAGATCTTTTATAACCCTGGGCACATTTATGGAGTGACCTTCAATATTTAGTTGAGGTTGGCGGTCGTCGCCAACCACCATGACTGAGCACTTATGCCAAGCAAGAGAAAGGCGCATTGTGCGGCACCACTGGGCGAAAGCCTGTAGATCGCTCTTTAGGAGCTCAAACACGATGTCATGATCTGTTGGCTTATATCGATATGCAACTTTAAGATCATCGGCATACATGAAAGGCTTACCATTCTGAAATAAATCGGGTACAT
This sequence comes from Spirometra erinaceieuropaei, assembly GCA_902702965.1. NCBI lineage: Eukaryota > Metazoa > Platyhelminthes > Cestoda > Diphyllobothriidea > Diphyllobothriidae > Spirometra > Spirometra erinaceieuropaei. Next base: position 342,025 of record CACRXP010000513.1, read on the forward strand.
CATTAACGAAAAGGCAAAATAAAAGCGGGCCGAGTACACTACACTGAATGACTCCACTCCTCACACGTGTGGGGTCGTTGTGTGCGAGTGCCCAAATAAGAGGATATAAAATTCAAAAGTTTGCCACCTATTCCGAAAGAGGACAATTTCAAGAGGAGAAGGGCATGGTCAACACGGTCAAAAGCCTTAGTGAAATCGAAATATACTGTGTAAAGAGCAAAACCATGGTCCCTAGATTGGAGAACATAGTCAAAGAAAGAGAGTTGACGGGTGTTACAAGATCGAGCTTTGAGGAATCCATGCTGAGCAGCACTCAGTAAGTTATTCGCTGTTAAGTGACACATCATCTTATCCTTCATCAATGTCTCTAAGATCTTCGAAACTGCTGGGAGGGTGTTTATTGGCCGAAGGTCATCAAATGATGTAGATTTTCCGTGCTTAGGAATGGGCAAAATGTGTGATTCCTTCCACAAGGTACAATAAGTTTCACTTTCAAGAGCGAGATTAAATATCTTGCATGAGAGGGATGGGAAGATCGTGTTTGCATCGGTTTTTAAAATGCTTACTGGGACACCATCAGGGCCTGGACTATAAGATTGACGAAAACGCCGAATCGCAACAGTCAAATCCCACAGAGTGAAAGTTATAGTTTCTAGAACTGCCCCGGTCAATGACTGGATGGTCGGAAGCGGAGTGGTCGAGTCTTCAATAAACGTTTTGGACAGGAAATCATTGAAGCTATCCGCGGTTAACTGGGCATCAACTATGGGATGTCCGAGATCGTCTCGAAGGATGGGATACTGCGTCTTTCTCTGAGTTCGTATTTTTCTAGAGAAAAGTTTCGAGACACTTAACGAATGGTTTTCGGTAAAGTGGACCTCTTCGGCTAGCTGTTTTTCTTCAGACAATCTCTTACCTCGATCAAAAATATCACAAATCAAGGGCAGAACAGAAACAGCGTTCTGCAGATGGAAACGACGATAAAGCCTGCGCAATCTGCGACGAAAGGGTAAAGGTAGGAAAACCTCATCCCCAACATTAATAATTTTCTGACGGGGGACAAAACGAGAAATAAACGGACCCAAAGTATTTGTACAGTTTTGCAGTGCAAACATTTACATCCGAACTAAGGAAGAACTCAGTCCAGTCGTAGGAATTAAGGTGTGTTAATAATTCGGTTGAGCGAGTTGATCGGAAATCGCGGAAAAAGTTATACTTTTGGGACGACATTTCGTCAGCCTCGAATTCCAACGTTGAAACAACTATGTCATGGTCTGAGCCCCCGAGTGGGCCTAGGGATGACACTGACGATGGCAGGCAGCCTCTACAGGAAATTAGGTCAAGTATACTTGAGCCTCGGGTGGGAAAATCGACAACCTGATTCCACATCCCAACATCAACAGCCTCAAGAAAGTCATCGAATCGTCTGGGGCCTGAGGGCGGAGACCAGCGGACATCAGGGAGATTAAAGTCACCCGCAACCAGTTGATACTTAAAGCTTAAGTCGGCCGCAGCATGAAATGCCTGTGAGAGTAAACGATCAAAATTGTCATTGGCGTTGGGAGGGCGATAGACGCAGCCAATGAGTAAGGAGAACTTATTTTTTAGTGCAACCTGGAGCCAGCAGCTGCCTTCTACTGCGGAAAAGTGCGGGAGGTCCAACGGCAAAAATGTAAGTGTTTGCTTAACGTAGACGCAGCTGCCCCCACCACGGCTATCTTGGCGATCATTTCGAATGCAATTGTAGCCTAGAAGAGAGTGTTCGGAGTCAGCTACTGAGGCTGATGCCCACGTCTCACTTACTAAAACAATATCAGGACAATGGACGAACACCTGAGTCCGAAGCAAAGGCATCTTATTAAACAAGGATCTGGCATTTAAAACAAAAAGTTTAAAGGGAAAGGCTGTTAGTTTTTGAGGGAGGTTTGCTACATCGTCCAGTTCTGGGTCGCCCACGGAGCAAACGGTCCGGATGCAACCATCCGGTTCTGCAAAACATTTTGTGGCATCAAAAAAATTCTGACGTGGATAAAAAGGGGTAGGACTTGGGGGAGGGAATGACGGGCAGGTAAACTGGTAACTATTGTTAGCTAACTTATTTTCAACTGGAAATCCGCGGGGCAGATACTGCAACGTATTCCCGCCGGAACGAAACTGAGGATCGGATGAATTAACTGACTCAGTATGGACATTATCATGAGGAATAAATTGGTAAAACGGCCGTGGAGGAAACATGATAGGTTTGGTTGATCTAAGAGAAGGCGGCGTAACCCTAAATGGAATTGTACTACCTTTCTTTTGGATCGGAGTCTTACTCAGTTTTGGAGTCTCACAATTCTGACACCAGGCCACAGGCAGCTTAACTGTAGAGCTTGCAGCATCCTGTTGAACTGAGGAAGTTATCAGTCTAGCTGATGTAGACGAATTTTTTTGGCGTCTAGGTGGCTATCTGCAGGACTGGGAACGACAACTGGGGCTACTGCTGCCATCTTAGGGGCAGGCGAATGCGTCAAGTGGCCTTAGTGAAGGGGGGATACAGGAGTAAGAGGAAGAAGGGAGTCAGATGTCGGAGGAGTAGCATCGGCTGAATCCTCACGGCCACTTTTATTATGACCGAGGTCGTAAGAATTAGACTAAGATGCCGTGGGTTTACGTGGGAAGAGAAACCCGATTCTACGCTCAATGGGAGTAAGACCAGGACAAGGCATATATTTTGCATTTTCCAATTACACAAAGAAACGATCTCGATGGGCAAAGATTGAGCAGACCTCGACTGGTGAAAACAACCTAACTAAGATGGGCAGATTTTTGCTACGGAAGGACAAGCCTTTTGCATCGGCTATTTTATAGTTGAAACCCCACGAATACAGGAAATTATTCGTAAAATTAACTGGCCGAGCAGATCGAGGAACATTTTTTAACAAAAGTTGTAAGCACGCTTTCGTCTATCACTAGATTGAATGGCGATCAGGTGAACAATTGAGTCCAGACGCCTACATTATTGAGAGGGAATGCCGGAGATATTCCCGTCGAACAATATTCCAAGAATGGAGAGCAAAGTGTCAAAGTTTAGCATAAAATCATCGTAGTTGTAAAGTGCGGGCAGGTTAAGCTGCCTATCGTTTACAACGTGTGACGACTGACTAGTAATACCTTCTGACTTAGATTTAGTTAAGCCATGCTAACCTGCAGAGACCGAGAGCTCATGCCGACCTGTGACTTTGCTCTCATCTTGTCTCAAAGCAAATTGCAATTAAGAAAACTTCTGACAGTCCAGGTGACAGTCCAGACTGACGATGTAAAAAAATTGAACAGTTAGAGAGGAATCGAGTGCATAAAATGTGGATTGCAGAGTGAGACTGGTAGTGACAGGCACAAACTAGCAGAACTCAAACAGGAGATGGCAACAGGTAGTTCTGAGTGAATAGGCCTGTATTTAAGGTAATTTAACCAAAAACAGTGCTTAAATGTTTAGGTATCTCAGAAAAACTACTTAAACTAATATCTTCCACTTATCTGATGTGCCGCCTTCAATTGGGTCTCCAAAGTCATTGTCATTTAATATTAAGTATAATTAATTATGTGAAAGTATGGAAAGTCATCCAAAGTGCTTTCGAAGAAGCGGACCTCTAAGAAAACTTTTGACACCTGGAAGAATGGTCTCGCAGATGACTCCTATCACTCAACTAGAGCAAGTACATGCACACTACGTACCTGAAATGGAGCAAAAGCCGCTAATACGCAAGCCGCAAGCGGGCATTCACAGTTTTCAATGAAGAACACTTCTTCGAAGCTTTTGCCACATTTGTAAAGCTGCATCTTGAGTACGTGATACCAACCTTGAGACCGTGGATGCAGCAAGTTTTCCGCTTACTTGAATGGGCGCAGAGGCGTACTACCATACGAAACCGGTTTAATTAACATAACTCCTATTCTCTGAGTTGTGAACAGCTGAGTGCAGACGTGATATAGACTTTCCATATGGTGCATAGTTCGGGCTGTGTCTCTAATATGAATGCTGCGTCCGACTCGCCACACAAACAAACTCCGGGGCTTCCCTTCAAAGTACGCACGATGCAAGCATGACTGGATGTGCAAAAGCATTCTTTCTAAACCACGTAGTCAAACTTTAAAATAAGCTTTCCAAGACAATTTTTATATCTCAGTCTATGAAGACATTGAAACGTCACCTTGACTGGCAGATACTGTAGCAACAAGTGAACTACGTAACTGGGTGAAAGTACAAAAAATGTACTTATGTGGAGGTAAGCATACTTTTACTTAATACGTTAGCTTCCTCAGACTATTGCTTATCCTTTCGGTTAGTATGTGACAAATAGAGAATTCAAAGACGTAAACTTATTTCTATTTTGTGCACTAAAATGAAAAATATACATCACATGTCTTAAAGGTGCATAACTCTCTTTCTAGAAACCGAAATCCTCAACCCTCCAGATGGCCGTCGGACCTAAGAAGTAGAAATCCTCACTTCACGTGTTTTAGACACTTTGCAGAAATGCGAATAGTTTAAGTTAATAAATTGAATTTGTTTTGAGGTCATAATATCTTTTAAATACTCACGAATAATGAGTACACAAGAGGGATCAGAGCTCATGGCGGATAAGACTGATGAGCAGTTAGCAATCGCCATTGAAGAACCAAAAGACAAGTAGCCTTTAATTTTTGATATTTATTTCAAGATTCCATTATGTCTATATTATCTTCTTCTTTATCGGAATGGGAACACTCTTGCCTTGGAATTTCTTCATCACAGCTGATTCAGTACTAAAAATATTTTGGAAATTTTCTTTAGTATTTTAAATATCAACTACGAAACAGAAGCCTTTCGACCACGGAAAATCCCTTAGCACCGGAACATCGGACTGAGGAGCAAAAATTGTTTGCCAATAACATCGCACTTTGTACAATGATCCCATTAGCGCTTACCAATTTCGCAAACCTAGTTTTAAAAGAATAGTAAGACTTTTCATTGCGCAAACGTTTAAGTGTCAACGTCCCTATACGAGTTTTTTCCTCCGGGCTGTTGGTGCTAGGCATGTTCACCGTCACTGTCGTCCTTACCAAAGTGACCGTCGGTAAGACATTTTCCTTCTCGCAGAAGCGGTTGTAGAACCTCAGATATTCTTTGTTATCACACTTATCTCCGTTGTGTTCATAAACAGTAGGTGCTCTTCCTTCACTGTATCATCTTGAGATCAGTTGGATGTTCCGTTGTTCAGGGAAGCACATTCGGCATTTTATCAATGCTGCCCGAATCAAATGCTCGGGGATTTTTAGAGGGACAGGTATGTTTAAGGATTAATTATGCTACTTAATTAGATAGAATATTTGTTATATACGGGAAAAGATTTTGGGCTTTTCAATATTAATGTGTCGATGTCCTACGTAGGACGTACGTCTCTTCTAAACACTTCAGCAAGTAAAACGTAGTCAGAGGACATTTTTTCTGTCCAATAAAAGTTTAACTGTTTAATATTTTGATATTTTAATGCTAATAATTCGTTGCAGCAATAAAATAAATAGATTCAACCAGTTCAAATTTTCCGTGTACTGACTATTTTTCCTGAAACTGAAGGCCGTTGCGGGGATAAGTGCTGCCGTGGCAAACATAATAACAATATCCGTGTCAGCAGACTGGACGAATGTCGGCCTCATATATTTCCTTATCGCGGTCTTCATCATTGCCCTCACACTACTGCTATATGTCCTGCTATTCCGCTCAGTAAGTGGCAACTAAACGCCTTTTTG
>CACRXP010000513.1:358886-447275 GCA_902702965.1 Spirometra erinaceieuropaei
CACATCCCTGGTCTACAAAAAACACTTTATCTGAATTTTAACTGGCAACAACAGCACATCAGCAGGTCAGAAAAACGATGTGGATTACTACACAGCCATGCCAACGACCTGCATACCCAGCGGGGATGAGAGCGCATCTACTGGTAGGGAACCAGGTGCCAGAGATCTGCAAGCGCACACAAGGCTGCGAGAGCCACGGTTCGCAGACGATCACAATCCTTAGGGCTCAGAAGGGTGACACACAACCCTGCACTGAGCCTGAGCCAATACCCTTCAAAGTCAGACACGCGCAGCACCCACCACTAGACGATGTCAAGACGATCGGGAAGTCTGGGTACGGGTTCAGGGAACTGGCACGATTAAACGGTCCGTCTACGCATGCCACACACGATCTTCTCTCCACGGCATGCACCAGACTCTCAAAAATGACACCAGCTCGGATCTGACATCCGCGGGCGTGAAAAAGCGAGTGCTTTCAGCAGGGGATTACTCTACAGCAAAGAAGCCTGATAGCCAATGCAGTCACTTGTCCTCAAAATATTGTTCTGCAAACAGCTTAAACATACCTTCTCTGCAGAAGAATGCGGAATTTAAAATTTAAATTTCACAGGGCCCTCTAGTCACTTTATTAGCCCTATGCGCAGCGTTGGAGTAACTGTTCATCCCTGATTATAGTGGGATGAAGCACTCCTTCCTATGCATGCTGTTTCCCTTCGTTGCTTTTATGACGTGAGAAAGGTTTTTGTGAGTGATGAGTACGTTGAGGCAAGCATACGAACGCACATGCGTCATACTTCTTTTACAGCGGCGAATTTTATAAATTTTTGAGTGATCCCATAAAATCACGGGAATACATCGTAGAGTCAGATGGGACTGCCATCTGCTGATGTACTGTGAAGCAAGGACAAAGTTCCGGAGATTCCGTTGAATCACAGAGCTCCTGTTGGACATCACACGGAACCCTCATTGACCCTTTCATTAGGCCAGTTTGACATTAAAAATTCTTGAGAGGACTTTGTATTGAACTTCCACAGCAATACCTACTCGCTTATACAGATCAGTGATGGTCGTTCACATGTGATTTGCAATATTCCTTATCTCAGCATAGAGAGCTAAGAGCAGTGAGTCAATCGGCGGATCGCTTAGTTCACGCACTCATTGAAAAGTTGATTCCGATTCAGATGACCGATGCGATCTCTACCGTCCAGGCTGTCAGAAGTGAATTAAGGATCGGTCGGTATTCGTAAACTCGTAAAGGCTGAAATGCGGCAGGTAATGCGTCAGCACTTTTGTTGTCAACTGGCAAAGTTCGAGTTTCTCACGTCAGCTACATGTCTTTGTGCTCGTATGGGAAAACAACGGTGCGCCAGCTTGATCACTGCACATACACACACACACATCTAAGCAAATGTGAAGTTGTTTACTATGGGACAGTGAAGTAAGTGGTCACCTCGGCGTACCTGAAAATCCCAAGAACCCGACTGATTGTTATATTCCCCGAGTCGATTATTTATTGTCTGATCATGGGTACACAGCCTCTCCGTCCAAGTGGCCTCCGGTCAAGATAAAGTGAAAAGTGTGTTGATGATATCCTAATAATTAACTTGTGTCCAGCTTCGGCTCTTCTGGGTAGTATTTTCTAATCGCAACCGTTGTGGGTTTTCCAGTTTTTATTGATTATTCAAGTGGACTAAATAGACAGGCAAGAGGAGATGCAGCCAAACCTTGGGAGACGGTGGAGGAAGGACTGCGAAGCCAGATCTGAGCATCCGCTAAAATTAGCGATATCGGAAGTCAGTTTGATCACACAAGGGTTCTTAATGGAAATGGACAATTTAGGGGCAGAGAATATCAGAAAGGACGTTGCCGGAGTGGTTGTTTATGATGCGGCTGCCGTCAACAGTCAATCACTTCTCAAACTCGGACTTCGGGGAACATGAAACTCTGGCTCGTGTCGTTCAACTACAGGAGACCACAACTACACGTTCTGACAGCTACTTACGACAGACAATCCACTACCTTACTGATGAGATTTTCATAACTATAGCGCACGGAAGACCAAATTAGTGCAAGTATTGGTGCAGGGGAAATCCAAAAGTGGGTATTCAATCCGTGACTGTCGTTGGGATCGAGTGGAAAGAGTGATATGGCCTGAAAAACGATCTCTTGAAGATTACTTGGTTCATATCTGACAACAGTTATGACACATAATTAAAAAGAATCTGAATGTAGTAAATCGCTGACACATTGTTCCTGTCCGCTCAGATAGACCTAGAGAGTCTGGAAGAAGGTGCTTGGAAAATTTTGTTCTTCCCAAAGCCTTAAGTGATTCCTTATCACGGCTGTTTCAAGTCCTTTGTCAACGTCCTTTAAATAACTGCGATTACTGAATGGGCGTTTGCAGGAAGTTCCCTAACTTTTGACTTCACAGGCATAAAGTGGCCGAGGCAATATAGTCAGGGTTTGGTGAAAAACGTGTAAACGACTTCTCTTCTGATTTTAAAGACGTGCTGTTTATCAAGATGAATTTCAGCCTGCAGAAAATGATTCCCCCTAAAAGATAAAAAACTAAGAAGAAAGTAGGGAGGGGGGTAGGCAGAGCAAAATAGCAGCGATTTTTAAAACCGATGCATTAGATATAACAAGATATTAGAGGCAAGCATATGTTTGATGGAGAATGAACTACGGCTGGAGGGGACATATCCAAAAAATGAAGGCAGTCGGAGGAACGCAGCGAAACCCTTCTGGACTAACATGCTGATTTTAAGAATTTTCCGTATGAGGTAGACTCAGCCCAGAATATTATCTGCTGGCAGATCTGAGACAGCGTAAACTGCTCAGTAAATTTATTTTAAAAGGGCGGGAACTTACGAGCCTAGTCAGTGTCTCAATGAGCTCCCAACGGAGACAAATGCTAACGATTGGTAGTCTCTTTAGTTCGGACAACGAACTGACCACTAAAAACTCCCTGCGGGTTCTAAATCGACTAAAGCGCCAGGTCAGAAAGGACTGGATGAATGCTCCAGAATTTTCTCAGTGATGCAAATGCACGGCAATCTAGTAAAATAAAATTTACATTCTCAGTTCACTGGAGAACTGCACATTCAGGTAGATTTTTTCAGAAAACAAAAGGAAACTAAGCGCATTTCTCTTTGACGGACAACAGACTAACTTCGGTAAAGACGTCCTAATTTCGAGCCTTTAAGGGAAAGTAGGACTTGATTGGGGCTCGCAGAAGGGGTTGCATTTGTGCGAATCTTTTCGATTCTGCTGCATTTTTCCTACTACGGGATATTCGGAAGCGGGCATGATGGACAAACTAGACAAAACAATCCGTTCCACATCAGCTGAAATACGGTCTAGCAAACGCTCCGTTTTTTTCATAAAACGGCCATCAAGCTTATCGCATGTCTACGGTTTGTGGGGGACCGAATTCCCCAGTCGGGAAATATCTCATCATAAGCCCAGACAGCAGAAATAAGTGCTTTCAGAGACAGTCAATTTCAAACAAAACGCTACAGCCACTCACATGCGACTGGAAACAAAACTAACGCGTGCAAATACAGCACACGTGGTAACTAGGTGCAGTAAGACACGTAGATCAGCAGCGCCACATAACACACTAGTGGTCCGTAAAAAACTCGCCAATTTTACGGGCAAATTGCACATTTGTAATGCTGTGATGGGCCAAAACTAATCTAATGGGCTTTACAGAGATATCTGGCTCCGCTCTATGCTGACCAGAAAAGCAGTATGAGAGTCGATGAGAATCGCTATCCGACAGTTCGACTGTCGTTGCCAACGATGTCCATCGTGTGCTCCCCAGCAAGATGAGAGCAGGGACGGTGATTTGTGTGTGAACTAGTTTACAGTGATAGTAGACTTGCACAGCATTTACTGCACTCTCCCTTCCCCACTACCCACATGGACTCAGTGTCGAGAAGACCGGAGGCAGGAGAAGGCGCAAATGGATGGCGCGGTTGAACCTGTATCCTGGCGGTTCACTCTACACCCCATGATCCACTCAGCGAATGACCAGGTCTTTGAACAACAAAAACAAGGATGGGTGGCAGAGACCCCTCTGTGCGCCACGTCTGCCGACAGTCGGATTTGCCACCGCACTCCGAAATGATGACATTTGTTATGGCGCGCGAGTTCGATAACGCCTGCTAGAATCCGATATGCCCCTCTCGTTGGTCCAGCGCATCTACCATGTGGCCCGTTTGGGGGTCACGAATCGTTACCCATAGCCTTATCCACGTAAACAAATTTATCTTGGATGTCACCACTACCGGCTTAGATAAGCTGACTCCTGGCCTCCTGACATCGTAGACCTCCAAAGGAAAGGTTTGTCGTCTTGGCGTGTCGTTCTCTAACATTACACACCAGGGCACTTATTATGATCTCCGGATACCATGCAATGAACTTTGTCTGATTTTACAGTTGAGTCACAACGACGACGACAACTATTTATACAGGGTAAAAATGTCAACGATACGGAATGAATTGCAGTGCTGCGAGAAAACACGCAGTCCAATATTTCCGCTCTCTCTCTTTCCCTCCCTTTCTCTCTCCCAACCCTCATCGCCCCACCCTAGAACCTTCCGGAGACTGTAGAAGATAGATAAGATTCCATTTACTAGGTATTTTTAGTGGATTTGAATAATGCATCTGACCAAATTGCGAAAGGTTTGGTGACTCGGGTAGGACTCGAGCACACGAGAGCAGGGCCGAGACTTGAATACTGCCAGCACTGTGACCGCTTGATCTAAAAGTTCTCTACCAGGGACCGTGAGTTTAATCATACTTGCGATGTTACTCACCCAGCCTACTGCGACGTAAGGAATTCGTCAATTCTGATAGAGTAAGCTGGCTGAACAAGTGGAATCAATCGAGAATCCAACCAGACCCACAACTACCTATATAAATGAAGGAATTTAAAGATTTTAAATTCTAGTAAGACAGGCAGACCAAGTGTAGTTCGTCAACGATTTTCATTTTTTGCGTCATTCATTCCACTGTCAGTAATCTCTGTCGGCGGGTCATTCAAACGACTAGTTTGACGTCCAACGCGATAAGCCGGATGCGTTATGGAGGCAGACAGCCAAGGCCAGTAGTGAATGCCCATATCCGTTCTGCAAGCGGCATATTGTGGCAGCTCCCATTTCATGAATATCTGCATATTGCTGACTTCAGACAGTAAGGTAAGCCGTCGATTAGTGTTCGTGGGATAATTTTTCAACCTATTGAGGATTTACACATATGCGACTGAATTGCTTTTCATGTCCGTAACACTCAATTTTTTGGCTTTTTGCTACGCAGAAGGGAATGTCTGCGCTATTTAATAGGACAGTATTTGTCTTTAGTTATTCTCCTCCGCGCCGAATAATACTCGACACTGAGATTCCCTACTCAAATTAAGATAAGTGTTTGTGTACTGGCCCTCCCACCTCTGTCCACTTACTGTTTGCAAAACAATCCCACGCTAAGCAAACATCATTGAGTTAGAGTGCTTCTTCGGACGCCATAAATGCTCTTCGGATTATGGCACCAAATTTCAGACATTCCCGAGGACATAATCGTGATTGTTCCCTCGAGCGTTAAAGTGGCAGTGTCCTATAGAACGAGTGACATTTTGACTCGGGTGTTGGTTAAAACACCGTCAACTGGCAGTTTTTTTAAAACAACTCCATCTGTTCATTGTAGAAAGAAACTACTCTTTTCAACCAGGTAAACACAAGGCGAACTTAACTAGAAGATTCTGCGTTGGATTTGAGACATTTTAGTCTCCTTGGCTGCTCAGAAGTGCATCTGTGCATCAGTGGAAGAAATAGGTACCTATTCCCTAGTTTCACAGTGTCTTTGTAAATACGCCAACGAAGTGTTTTTCCTGATCGCAAACGGTTTCTTGGGCCGGCATCAGCAGAATTTTTCCAAAATACTTTTTTTTTACTTCGAAGGGTTCTCATCCAATATCCGCACTTCAGTGGTTTGCATTCTCCCTTGTTTGCTAGACCTGCCTGCCCCACGTGCTGCTACCTGCATGTCCGCAGATCGGCAAGCTTCCATGCTCGCCTGTGGCTTCCGTGAGTGTCTTTCTTCGGTCTCCTCTGTGCGCTCTGCCAGCCTTCTCATCCCTCAGCTGAAAAAGCAAAATTCTGATGGTCCTACGGTCACAAACGAGGTCAATCACGAGGTAAGGGCAGCAGCACTTTCTCACTGCCCTTGTTTCTAGTGAATTAGGCCCGCGGTGCGTCTACTTCAGTTCACTCTTCCAGCCTCCCAGATGAGACCAGCACATCCGGAAAGTGGGTGAAAGCCTAATGCCTGATAGAAGCAAAGTACTGCATACACAAAAGCGCCACACATTGCTTGTTATATAGACTCGTAGGAACCAGGCCACGGTGAGTTAGTCTCAGACTTCCTAGACGTAAAGGTCACACTGAAAAGGAGTCGCTGCGGCTTGCGCGCCGTTTCATAGGAGGGCACAGTTAGCCTGTCAGTCTGGAATTTTCCAGACCATGACATTAAGCTGGCCAACATTATTTCCAGCGCAGTGAACCGTCATGATCGAGAGTGCCTCCACATTAATCACGCCTTCTCTTCCTTCTCATATGCACCAGTAGCTTGTTTCAGCCTGTCGGATGATTAAAGATGTGATTGTATGAAGTAACCTGAACCTTCGCCTAAGACGTGGCACAATAGGCAGCTAATAAAAGACTAAAAATTCGTAGCTTCTATGCAATGCTTCAACGGTTTAATAATTCACCAATTTTTAAAAATTCTACGGCACCTCTGTATTACTGACCCTTCAATGGTGCTTACCATGCTACTGTGCTTGATAAAACTCATGTAATTTTTCCGCAGTTGCTATGGAGACTGTCGCAGAGAATCCCACGAAACGGAAGTATCTGGAGTAACCAGAAATGACTTCTACATATTTGCGTGAGCTAGAGCTTCAATAAGATTGGAAACAGCTTATTTCGTCCAACTTTTTTGCGTTGGAAACATGCAGCCGCTGATGAAAAACAGGATAAGTGTTTGCTGACAAACTTTGTAAGTGTTCAAGAAGAGAAACCTGCTAAACTACCTACAGATAGGAAGCTCATTTTTAAGGCACAGCAATGGAAAAATATGAAACATCGGGCAAAAGGCTGAAATGTCGTCAGAGCAGTGTTCGGCGGCCTGGATTTCATAAATGTCAAGATCGTTAACCCAGGTCCGCCTTAATTCATTCTTGAGACATGAGCATCGATTTCCGCTCCGCCTGTGGTCTACATGTTTTTTCCACAACTTGCATGCCGTCTTTGAACAAGCGAAAACGGGTTCAATGGTAGAGGCAGCGAGCACCGATCTTGTCATGGAACTCACTCATCCCGTTGCGCCTTGGGGCTTTCTCTCAAGCCCCGCCATCAGGCGCACAGCGGCGCGTAGCATAGGTGGAGAAACATCACTGACAAATACAAGGGAGACTGGAACGGCCATTTCTGGTTTATTAGCCGTTATTAGTTAGCTATACCCAACTCCGAGGTATAGAACACCTGGGGCTCGATTCCGCGACCTGTTAGTTAGAAGTCCGACGCTCTTACCATTGCCCCACTGGCTCGTTGTCCTGTCGGTCGCGATGGGTTATATTAGCAATGATGGAGGAAAGCGCGCTCATCTGCAAGTCGTCAGCAGAAACAGGTCATCGCATTGTTGAACGAATATTTATCGAACATATGACGGGACATGCTCGGAACTGTGTGGTATGGCTTTCGCACGGAGCGACATAGCCACCACTACTGATACATGCAGGACACCGACAAAGGCAGAGGGAACTGAAATGTCACTTTCCGTCTTAGCAGCGGTCGTCAGCCAGTCATACCTAAACCAAAACCTGGACCAAGGTGATCACGCGAACCCTGAGTGTAGTGTCATGACTTTTCAAAAGTAAACAAGTTTCCGTCGTCGGCGGTACGCCCAGTTCGGCGTCTAACGTCATTTAAAGGGCTCTGCTCCTAGTGGCATGCCGCTGTATTCAAGGCCGTCTGTGCGCCCTGCAAAGTGGGGGCAGGGGGACGGATGGGGCAAGTCCATTTCTCTAGCGCAATTGTGGCTGACTTGGTTGACAGCGGACACCGGGTAAACGTCAACCATCTATAAAGTGCCGGCGGGGCACTCCAAGTTCCTGCGTCAGCGAATACTTGCGACGGCAGAGACAGTGGCCATACGGTTAGCCAACCCAGCTCTGTGCTCGCATAAAGCGCTTTTTCAGGCGCTAAGATTCCCCTGAGTAAAGACAAACCCAGCATACGTGTTCATACCCGCCATGGCGTGTTATGGCGCCGAAACACGGACAGCTGATCACCAGACCCCTTCCCCTCCCCCCCCCTTTCTCAGCCCTAAATCCCAGACAGGACTAGAATCTGAGCTCCAAACGCCCTACAACCCCTCTGCGTCATATTGATTATTTGCGGATATTTAACTTCTGCTATTCTGCCCTTATATAAATGTATAGGCCGGATGATGAATGACTGAAAGCGTACGTTTGCCGGACTTAACTTCTTAAAAAAGGCCTCACTCCATCGCCCAGTCGGTGGCGACGGAGAGGGGGGGGGAGGGGATAGCATCGGTGTGGCAACGACCACGGCTCTCGTCTGCATCGCTCGCACTTGCTCTCGCAGATCTGGCTATCTCTCCCTTGTCCCCATTTCCACTTGTGTGGCCACCTGCGGTCGCCGGTTGCTACACTAATGCGGACGACTCTAGCCCTGCATGGCTAATGTTCCGCGTCGCCAGCATTCAAGCACGAGCTGAGTTCACGCCTGTCGGCGTTCAAACCCGGCTTCGAGTTCTCCGTGGGGTTTCCTCCGTCTGTGTTTGTGCCCAGCGTACGTTCATGTTCGTCTGTGTTCTCGCTCAACATGCGTCCTGTTTGACTTCCCGTCTGCGGCTCTCCAGTAGTAGGGCTTGGTATGCTGCAAGGTGAGTTGCACAACGGCGGATATAGTCGTGGCGGTGTCAGGCTTCGCGCGTTTCTCCGGTTGCTTTTTGGTAGCTTGGCCCAGGATTTGGCGTCCAGGAAAGCTAAGGCGTAAGCAGAGACTGCAGATGAATGTGCCATCAGCGAGAATTGATCCATCGCTGTCACTGCCAGGTAAAACATCACTATTCCGTTTAGGTTCAGGCCTTTTACATCGTTAGTGGAGCTGAACGTATCCTGATTGCCACATAGTGCTGGATGATGCTGCCTGGACTTGAGTTTCTCTGCGCATTAAAAAATGGTACGAAACTGCAGACCATCTTTGTGAATCTTCAGTGGAACATACAATCAAGGGATGTGCGTGCCGACTGGTTGGGGTTGTTAGAGGCCACGGTTACGTACGAAATGCCCGGCTTGGAATCCTCTAGGGCAGTCAGTCAGTAATGCTTCTACTGTGTCCTTGCAGTCCTTTTTCTTGTCCACTTTTCCGAAGACGGTCTGACATTTCGTCCGATCTGGGGCATGTGGAACTCTGTGTATCATGCGATAACTAATAGGTAAGCAGAGAAATTCAAGTCCATGCAGTATCAAGTAGCACCGCAAAGATATCGCAATACGTACGGACTCATTGACAACGCCAAAGACTTGAGCCTTAAGTGAATGGTGATGTTCATGCTAAACATCTCCTCAGCCTTCCCAAAAGTCTCGGTCACAGAGACGGTCAATTACGCCTGTGAATACCTGTTGGCCAAACAAGAGGAAATATAAAAGAATGAAGACGTACTAAAAGAACCATTAGTAAGATGCAAACTAGAGGCGCAGTTCCCTTTTGACAGCCAACTGTTTAGATAAATAGGCAGCATTACTAAGTGCTCGGCCTCTTAGTCTTCATGGGCAAGTTGGGGAGATTCCAGCCAAATGATTAAATCAATAGGCTAAGACATTGTGGTCACTACACCAAGTATATCTTTGCAATTGCCACTGCAGAAACCAACAAAGCTGTCCCCTTAGATGCTGTAAAGTCCGTCAAACAAGTTTGCGGTAAAGGTGGAAACGAGAGGTCTGCTTCTTTTCTTAGATGCCCCTCTTACCAGAAGAACTAACGGTAGCATTCCAAGTAGCGTCTATCGGAAAAATGGCCTGGCCTGGACAATATGTGAACGCTCGCAGTTTCGTACCCCTTCAAGAATCGCAACCTAGCCCGTTCTTTGGCACCAGTGGCTAGGAAAATCTATTCGGCAGACAGCATTGACGAGGAAGTAAGGAAGATCTGAAATCTGCTTTACGAGAACGGGCAGTCCGGTACATTTGTTGTAAAGAACAGTATAGAGGTAAATCCGAAAATCGAATCACAATGACGGAGAAGAAGAAAACACTCTTCCTTAAAGTCCCTTTGCAAGGGGACCCAGTGAGTGGACCCCTTAGGAGATGTCTTGAGCATGCCGTGTAGCGAATCGTCCGGTGGGCAAGATTACGGATATTATTCTAGACTAACCCCGTTTTACACGGGTTAGATAAGGATAGGTTGTCAGCTCAGATCAACTTCATGTGCATTCACTCCTTTACTTGCTACCGATGAGCGGTTATATTTGACGCTTATCTGAAATAGTACGAGAGCACCTCCCGGCATGGCTGGGAAAAGGCGAAACTAGGAGCATAAGCAGCGCCATTCTTGCACATGTTGTTGATTCCGAACATCGTGCGGACCCCATCGAGGCCTTTTGCGCGATTTATATGGTACCACCGAACCACCCTAGGCCACTTGATCATCGTCTGCTAGCAACAGCGGAGACGACTGACGTCAGGTCACGAAAACCGGTCTTGTACGCACAGAAAAGTCTGGTACAAGCTCTACACCTGCCGTGGCCAAGGGTTGGCTAACTGCAGGCACACCTCCATGCCCTCCCACCGTCCTCCCGGTCTTACTGCCTCTTGTCCCTACCCCTTTGTACCTGCATCCCACTTGCATGAAATGACCAACTGTAATCGATTTCTCTTACCTCTCCCATGTTTACGTGTACCCCGTTACTTATAAATGCACTGGCTCGATGCGAATTAATCGAAAGCTTGCCGACTGGAGTTCTGAGCCTTTAGAAAACACTGTATTTCTTGAGAACTGTGAGGTTTAAAAATAATTCGTTGCATCTTCGGTTTGCCTGCAAAACTCATCGAAGTGCTTGTAAGAAATTAACTGGAACGCCAGCATTTAACCAATACTGATATGTGTGGTGGCCAGCCATCATGACCGGTCTGACGTCATTGTTCGAGACCTCGCTGCCTCAAGGTCATTCACCCTTTGCAGCGAGCCGTTCCAGATGCGCTGACCCGAAGCCGCTCGACCGACTTCGGTCGGACGCAATTGCATCCGCACAGCGTCGCAGCTACCCATGCGCCACCTGAACGCGCTACCCCCTGAAACCAGCAAAACAAGCCACTGGACCACCACCTCTAGGCAAATGCAATACATACTGACTGCCCACTCCTTGAGCTTGTCTCAGGAGCCTACAAAAGCGGCTGCTGCCACTATCTCAGGGACTCTCAGGCATGACTGGACGTAGTCAACACCAGCCCTGGCTTCGCCAGCGGCCACTGCTGCCTCAGTGGACAACTATGGGTTTTGTATACATTAAACGCCACATTCTGGTTCCTTCTGTCGTCTCCTTGCGACTTGAGATCCAACCTGTTGGTTGTAGCGCTCAGAGCACTTAATCTCGCCACTTGGTCACAACATAGGGATTTTGCGCCGTCTATGTTGACAAAGCGACCGAAATTCCAACTTCCACACAAAGTGTGCAAAACATAAGCAATCATCGTGTACGGCCGAGTAAGAGTTCGACCGTCGACTCCAACGCTGTCCGCCGTGTGCCCCACAAGAGGGTGGACGCAAGGACCGTGACCTGCCCGCGAATCAGTTTATAGTGATGGTATACTTGCGCCGCATCTACACCACCCTCTCCTCCCCACCTGAGCCTGTCCTCATGACAAAATCATGAAGGGGGTAACAGGGCGCAGGTGGCTGCCGGGACGCGAGCCTGCATCTAGGCGTGCCAGCACATTCATGTGTGGCATTTCTTGGGGATGCGCATCCACCGAAAAACTTGCCGCGCGTCCCCTGTTTGTCCAGCGGTTCCACCGCATGGCCTGCTATGGGGACTGATAAACAAGAATAGCAGATGGCTTGCAAACGGCCTAGACTAAACAAACCCTCTCGTGATGCAAAACGCCTGCGCTCATAGTACACAAACCCGCATGGTTCGCGGACCAGATCGCTTGCTTCGTGTAGGGATTTACTCAAAAGTCAATAACGACAGGAAGCTCGATCTTGCGCCGTTAGCTTTATTATACCACTTCATGATTTGCCAAAAACGGTTTCGAAATTGGACAGGCATCTTATGCAATAGTTGTTAGTTCGTACATTCTCGTGCAGAGGAAATGGCAAATTACACCACCAAGAATATGAAAAGTAGCAAAGGTAAGTCTTGATTTAGCCAGCTGTGCCAGTCACGATCAACATTAAAGGTCATTTTTATTGAGGAAGGAATAGGTTTACTGCGACAGACTGGCAATACCGGTCGGATGATTTCCAAAAATTCCAATATAAATCTGAAACTGGCGTTCTAAAAATAAACTGCTTCATTGTCAGATAAAACGTAATACAAGAACTGCATGGTGAAATGGTGCGTTTATATCTAGGCACTAAAGGCAAGCCGAAAGGGAAAATACCTCTTAATAACCCCGCTGGCCTCTTCTAACCGTTAATTTAATGCTGTATAGATTTACATTAGGCACAGGGAATGATATAGGGTCGCGGTCAACTTTACAAAGGATGACACCTAAACACTGTCAAGGGAAATTGGGGAGGATCTTCACAGATGGCGCACGATTTGTGGAAAAGATCGGGGTTTTGCTCAAGCAAAGGTTTGGACGATGTTCATCCGCCTTCCGCCTAAATCGGTAATAAACAGCGCTTGCGTCAGCAATGCAATCTTCCGAATGTGAGACTTTGAAGTACACTGTCTTATGCTGATCCGTGGTCATTCCAACTTTTGTTTGCGGAGACATTAAAGGATGCCAAAAGTTGTAATCGGAATATTTTTTAAACTTTCTGAAAAGAGAGCCTCATAGGAAACCAGATTACGAATCAGGAGTAGTCTAGGTTGGTCAAGTTCTGACATTATTATAATTAAACAGATAATTCATATTGATAGGTACAAAGATACCATTTCTTAAATAACAGTCGCCGAAGAAGATGTTTTCTTCTGCTAAGTAAGTACAACATACAGTCGAAAATTAACGGGAACATTTTATATTTCTTATAAAATCATTTCTACAGAATGAGGTTTTTCGCACGCAATCGTAAAATTTCATTCAAAAGTCGGCACGCTAGCGTAACTGAAACATTTTGGGATTATTCATATTGACCTAACTGTGAAAAACTCGGCGCCTTGGTGGGACTCGAACCCACGCAGTAAGGGGAAGGCTTTAGTACAGCCAACGCTCTAATCACTTGAGCTACGAGGCCCCGCCGGACGACGCGAGTTTACTAACATTTGGGTTAAGTTATCCGCCGTTTTTCACAGTTAGGTCAATATGAACTATTCAAAATTTGCCAAAACATCTATGAAGTGGGAATAAGAGACATTTTTACACAGAAGCTCAGTTGCTCTATGATAGCTAATCATTTAAAAAAACTATTTGCTTAGGCTGTTTATAAAGTAAGCTGCACAGAAAGCCGTCTTAAATCATAAGAGCAGTGCGTAAACACATTCTGCGGCTCACAGTACTTTATGTTTTAAAATAAATGTCCTAAAGTGGTAACACTATACGAGCGTCCACTTTGATTGCCTATTTTTACGATTCATGAACAATAAAGGCTATATAATGAAAGTGTCTTAATGTGCAACTTTTGTCAGCGAGGGGATGTTGACGTCAACTAGATATAGAATGCACCTGTCTGAGAGGTCATTTATCAGGCATCCTCTATTTTACCTTCGCCTTACTGTGTAACTACTAGTATTCTGACTGAAAGAATGGTTTCAAACAAATTTTATTGCGAACCCCATTCTCAACGACCAAACATTTGACATTTGGACTGCCAAAGAAAATTTGAAATTTTCCGTACTTATTTATAATGCAAGAAATTTTAAACAGTCTTTAAAATACAAAACTAGCTAACTTGAAGATTAGAAACGATGATGCAAGTTTTTGCTTTTTTCTGAAAAAGTAGATAAAAATTCCCTGAATCTTCTGGAAGAAATTGGCTAGACGAAACAATAATCAAAAGATATCTCATGTTCGCATATAAGTTATTTACAGCACTCTGGCACGTAGTAAAGTTTGATGAATTATTTAAAATTGCCTTAACTGACACGACTGTTAAAACCTCGGTGATCTTGGCAGCACTTCACTTCTCGAGCGTCGTCTAATGCCATGTCTAAAGAGCTTAGCTTTTCAGCTATGCACTTACAAACTGACGTAGGAGAGGCAAAATTCAAGCTTCGTTTTCACCGCTATTTCAGTTAACTGAAGTATACTTTTCTTATTCAGATGAAACTGGATTAAATCTTTCGTTCTTTTGCTGACACCAAGTTGCAAATCATTGTTGGAATTTTGTCCTTTTGCATCCTATGGCTAGCGTTTTGACGGATTACTTAAAGAACAACAAGAATCAGTCGAATCTCGAAAGGAATATCACATAAATAATTTAACCATAGCCTTGCAAATTGACTGAAGGTGCACTGGGGACACGTCTTTTCTTCTAGCCTTTGATCCTTTATAAGCCGCCTGACTGAATCTCCCCCCAAAATAGACATTTCGATTTATGTGGTAAGAGTGGTTGTAATTGAAAACCCGCAAACGCAAAATGTCTCAAATTTCAAGTGTCGATGTAATGGCCACCATTTTCTGAGGACTTCGACATTTTCGAATCTTCGCTGAAAATTTGATCATGGCGTTGTCAGTGCCTTCTGCTAAACACTGTTCGCGAAAATAGGCGCAGTGTGACGAAGCTGGCCTTCCAGTTTTTCCTCCGAATGGCTATGTTTCCTGTGAATGCCCTTCAAAAGCAACCGGGTACGAAAGAGACACGTTTACCTCCGTCTAGCCAACGCTTACAGGTCAGCGGTGCACAGTCCGACTACAGTGCTAAGACACTGCTGAATAAATCATGCTCAATATTACTGCCTTTCTGTCTGAGCCCACACTTAAAGCCGAGTTTAGGAGTGGAAGATTGGACATGCTCAGGTCTTTTATATGCCCCTCGGGAGCCCAAGTCACTGAACATTTGCGAACAGTCCAGATCACTGAGAGGAATGCTGGTTTGGTAGGGTGGATTGTTTGTCACTTGTGGGAACATGAGCGTCACTTTCTCTGCAGCTAAAATAAACCTGTCCCCAGGATCGCCGAAGTGTATAGTTCCGAACCTGTCCACCTTTCCAGACGACAGTAAGTGACCGATCTCATGAAATGTTGGCTGAAATTCTGAAATGCGTTTTCGAATAGGAAGGATTACTTAGACGCGGTTGTAATACTGATTATCTTGCGGCATAATCCTATAATAATTCGGACTCGACAGGATGGCAGCTTTTGAATGCACTGATCTTTAATCTCCTGCAGAAGCCTTATTTGGCAAAAATGACTATTTAAGTAGCATGCATTTTGCTCATTGATTTTCGATGGCCTTGCAAATTCAAATATATTTTATAGAAACTACAAACAAAGTATGTTTTTTTCAGTCGTTTGATAAAGAATGATGTCATCTTTATATTTTATACTCGAAGAAGGAGTATAATTAGATTTTTAAACGTTTTCTAATTCCCAAATGATTTGGAGCCTGATCAGCTGTTGCACTAGCGCGTAGTGATTTCAGTCTCCATATTGCATGCCTTTAAAAAGATACCCTATTGAATCAATAAAATTTTGTAGTGGATGCGGACAATGTTGTACATTAAATGAGGAGCAGTGGTAAATGGACATGTATGATGCTATATGAATGGATATTGCGCGGTCTCAAAAAATCTCATAATTGAAAACTTTTTTAAATTCTAATTCTACTCCTTCTTCGAGTGTGAAGTATAAAGATGACGTCATTCTCTATCAAACGACTGAAAGAAAGCATATTTTTGTTCGTGGTTTCTGTAAAATATATTTGGATTTGCAAGACTACCGAAAATCAGTGTGAAAAATGCCTTCTAATTCAGTAGTGATTTTTTATCGAGTACAGTTTCTACAGGAGATTGAAAAGAAGTACATTTAAAAGCTGACATCCTGGCGAGTCTGAAATATTATAGGATTATGTCGCAAGATAATATTACAACCCCGCCCTAGTAATTCTTCCCAATCGAAAACGCATTTCGGAATTTCAGCCAGCATTTCATGAGATCGGTCACTCACTGTATGTTAACCAAGTCATTGTTTACTGGTAAGGGGGGGGGAGGGGGCAAAGTACGAGACTCAAAAACCCCCGCTGTGCCCCAGTGATCTCGCTGTAACTGTACGCCCTGCCTTATAATGAAGCACGTAATTTTGAGCATGCAAAATGTTTTATTTTGATGACCACCGCACTTTGCCCGAATATTGATGATTCGCTTAAGCGGCGACATTTTGAGCGCAGTTTATTCTAAAGTAAGCATCCATGCTAAACAGTCTGCTGGACAGAAGTCAGACTGCTTGCCCTGAGTTTCAGGGCCCAAATCTGTCAGCGGTGAGTGCAGATCACCGCACGTTTTTGACCTCGGTCGTAGAAAAAAGCATGCACTCTAGTAGTCAGCTGGTCAGCTAACTCCCTTGCCACCAAAAATACATCGGCGGAGTCGCTCACGGAGGTGGGACTAAAGTATTTGCATTTTCGTCCCATAGGTCTATCGAGTATTTTCTTAATGGTATTGTAGCGGCCGAGGACGTCAAGGATAGCACACACCGGAGTAAGGAAACGCCGAGAAGAGATCTTGGCCGGGGTAGACCTGAACGGAACTGTTAGCATTCCTTGATACACATCCATACACAGAAGAAGAAGAAGGCATGTCGAATAAGAGAAAAAGTGTAATATGACGAGATTCCACGGGGAAACTTATAATAATCGTTAATAGTACAGGTAGGATGGTTACATCTGTAGAATGATGTGTCTGGGTGGAGAGACGATGCCAACATGCCAGCTAGTAAACCGGTGGGGAGCGCAGCGATGGGGGCAACTGCAGGGGAGGGCCGAGGGGGTGCCGATGTAGTGAGGAGGCGAGCGGTACGGACGATACGTTACGTTACGGTACGACGAGGGGGAAAGGGATCGGCAGAGGAGAGAGGAAGGGACACCGGTTATCTTCACCGACACGCGACTACGCCATCTCCACCCTAGGTCCTCGCGCGAAAAAGTGTCACACATCCAAACAATTCTGTTTATGTCCAGGGGCGTTACAGTATCATTTTCGTCCGAAATCTCACTTGGAAGACCGTATCGTATACTGCGGCGGTTCAAAGTCGACCAAACACGTACACATTTTCATCGCCTGTTCAATTGCAAAAGGTAAATCTACTATGCAAAAAAGTAGAAAGGTGCAGCTTTATAGGATCAGGAAAGACATCATAAAGCATTACTACGCAGGGACGTCTTTATTACAGTTTTATGAACTTTCTTTGACACGCTTTGTGACATATGGCATATGCTTCCGACCGTAACGAGATTAATTTTCCAGCAAATGCGCTTACGTGTCCACAACTTTCCGAGATGCGCAAATAGACAGAAGTGTTTTGAAAGAAACAAAGCAGGTTTTCACAATTACTACTACTACAATTACCACCACTAATACTACTGCTACTACTACTACAACAACAACAACAACTACTACTGCTACTACGACTACTACTACTACTACTACTGGCATGTAACATTCCGTTGCTACAAGCATCCAATGTTGAAAAGTACAAGTTCACTGGGGACAACGGCTCTCAAGTCGTGCTTCTTCCAGCACACAACGGTGTTAACAAACACATGCCACTAAAGTCAGGTGCACACCAAAGCTTCAAGTATGATCTTACGGCAACGAAGACCCACTATCAGGCAATTATTGTCTAATCTCCGTTACAATATAGGTTTCCAAACAGTTGTTTGTGCAGGACAAGAGACTTTGGGAGACATGTAGCGACTAAGCAGTGTGAGTAAGTGCTCTGGGCGCTACAACCACCAGGTCAAATCTCAGATTGGAAGGAGAAGACGGAAGGCACCAGAATGAGGGGCTTATTGTGCACAGAACACGGAGTTGTCCTCTCAGGCGGCAGTGGCCACTGGCGAAGCCAGGGCCGGCGTTGACTGCGTCCAGTCATGCCTGAGAGTCCCTGAGATAGTGGTGGCAGCCGCTCGTGGGTCAAGCTCAAGTGGTCTCCAATCCGTGTGTGTTGCATTTGCCGAGGGGTGGCGTCCAAGCAGCTTAGGTTGTGGTTGCAGGGGGTGGCGCGTCCAAGTGGCCGCATGGGCAGCTGCGGCTGTGCGGAGGTCGTGTGACTTCAGGTCAGCTCGTCTGGGACGGCTCGCTGCAAGGGGTGGATGACCTTGAGGCAGCGAGGTCTTGAACAATAACACCAGACCGGTCATGATGGCTGCCCGCCACAGACAGCGGTTAGAATGCGCTTTATATTGCCCGATGTCCTGCAATTATTTTAGCCTTAGATGCATTTTTGGCTCAGATAATTCTGTTTTATGATTATTGCACGTAAACTTGTCTTCATCCTTTACCTTCCCCCTTTAATGACAGGGGGAAAATTTATAGAAAATCTTAGCGACTAATTTCTTGAATAAATTACGGCAAAAGCGTTTAATGAGAAACTTTCGTTTACTCCGATTTAGTGTTAGTACAATAATAATATCTTGAATTTTGCCTACTGTGGTCGTACAGGAAAGAGAACTGAAGGCGGTTTAGGCCTCATTAGGTGTTATTTGTATTAGCTCAAAATATATGATGCTGAAACTTTCATTAAAAATGGGCTAACGCTCAACTCTTGCGCTTATCAATAAGTGAGTCCTCGTCACAGTATTATCTTCAAATGAGTACGGCGTGAAGTACAAAAGCCCACTTCACCAGGTTAAAAGTAATTGCGATAATGTAGGGTTTTTAGCCGCAGCCATACCCTTTCTAGGACGCGGAAATTAACCCGGAGCCAAGAAACGGCAGAAAGGACGAAGCACTGAGCGTACGTACCTTAGGCGCACCTTCAAATGGCCTGCTAACTGACTTTGCTTTATTCAGAGAACACTTTAGAAGCAGAGTTTTCATGGCTGCAAAAGCATGCAACGTAGGGTCCATTAAGGCCCGCAAATGTACGGTTACTGCAGCCAACTTTCGGTCGCAGTCGAAGAAAAAATACCCTCAATTAACTCTTCTGTAGGTTCCTGTGCGAAATTTCTAATGAAACTTTCAACTTTTAAGTGCAAAAAAGGAAGAATCAAAATGAAAATTAATTAGAAGCGTTGAATGCATGATTTGCCTGCGAATAGGCTGCATCAATTCGACACTACAGATGCGGTAAATAGAAAGGAAATTGTGCACACCAAACCTTTTGCCATAATGCATATAAATTTCGGAAAAGGCATTCTTAAGGACAAATCAAGAAGCTGAATTCACTGTTATCATACGTCCTATGAGTGCGCTAGTGACCTTATTTCCGATATAATAGCAAGAGTGAGAAGACTTTAAAAAGACAACTAATATTTAGTTTGCTTTTGAAATTAAATTAGTCTACCATCTTTACCCGAACAGTCAGAGTTTTGCGAAAGAAAAAAGTGCTACGAAGGCATTTTAGTCGGAACAGCAGGTACTCGGCTGTGCGGT
Organism: Spirometra erinaceieuropaei; assembly: GCA_902702965.1. Classification (NCBI taxonomy): domain Eukaryota; kingdom Metazoa; phylum Platyhelminthes; class Cestoda; order Diphyllobothriidea; family Diphyllobothriidae; genus Spirometra; species Spirometra erinaceieuropaei. The sequence continues at coordinate 378,669 of CACRXP010000513.1, forward strand.
AAATGGTGTAGGTTCTTGTGCTAAAACATCATTGACGATTAGGCTATCGTTTAAAGCACTGTCATTAAGAAGCCCAGTATCCACTCTTTTCATGACTTCTTATGATACGTGCGCCCAAGGAACTTGAAGTTAAATAGAAACCCACGCTTTTCTACTCTTTTCCCTTCACTTTAACCCATCAAAAACAGTCGAACCAATTTCATTTGAGATTTTAGTGTAAGTAGACTACAACTCAATTGATAAGTAATGAAAAAAGAAAGCTGTCCGTTTGCAACTGGACTGTCATACTTGGTCTTAAACTCCTTTGTCGTAAATCATTTAGCGAGCAATGTTTGTAAAACGTCTTACATTGAAACTTCAAATACAATCAGAAGACAAGTGAGTGTTCCCTTCTGTAAAAAACAATTTGTCATTAACGTATTTATGAACCTCTCATGACACGTCGCGTGTACATAATTTCAGTTGTAAGCATGCAAGAGGTTCCTTGATTCGGAGATGAAAGTAAATACACATAATTCCCAAGCCTGCTAACCCACGTAAACTGAGTCGCGAAAAGTCCACGAAACTAGAGACGCTGGGTGTGGGCGTTCCTTGGCGAATAAACATCAAGCGTGTTAAAGGATGAAAAAAGACAGAATATCTGAAGAGACATTATTTTTGAGTTTCCATTCAGTTGAGCATTTACGTGGGCTGTTTTTTTGATGATTAGGCCAATTTGCAACTTCAATATTGCATTCAAATTGCCGTAATTTATTTTAAAACACACAGTAGTTCGATGCTTAATTTAAGCAAACAGTGGATAGCACTCTTGGGGGAAACGTCAAACATGTAAAACAGACGCCGGTGAACGATATTCTTTACCAAAATAATAAATTAACAGTACATATTTCAGGCCGAAAATATGCTCAGGACACATAATACCTACACCATTATCAACGCAAAACCTTTACTGCGGTAGGCTTAGTCGAAATGTTCTAAGCAAAGCCAACATCATTATTCAACAAGCCAAATCAGCCCTTTCGAAATGACTGGCGAGTAAAAATGCCTTCCTTCTGCAGTCTGGAGGCGCCTTTGTGCTCCGTGAACCAATGGAGGATGTTTAACTCCATTACGACAACAGAACAAATCTGCCAGATTACTTTTTGTGTCGCATGACTATTTCCAGTCGCTGCCGGTATGAGTACAATCCCGTAACTGATCTGGAGATCTGGCGCTATGCATTACACTTAGAGAGCGTCTTATTTTAGACAGGGCTAGCAGAATACCCATCTTGATCATGTGCAAATAACCAAAAAGCAATGTTACGCTCCCCCTGGAGGCAAACCGTCAGCTAGTAATCGAAGGTTTTTAATATACAATTTGTTCCTCCTTCTTTAGTTGTTAGCTGGAAAGGTGTACCCCATTTAGGAAAATACCCTTTATTTATCCAAAGACGAGATTTAAACATTTTCCATTTAACGTTCGAAAGCCATCTACTTTAATAGTTAGGGGACACGCTTGGATTCTTTAGCTTAAGCGAGCTATTGCTAACCCCTTAGGTGTTAGTGTAGGTTTATCAGCCCGATTTTTAAGCTGCGCTTTTATTTTCAATCGCGGTCAATTAAACATGCCCGAATAACTTATCCGTTGGTTTTAAAGCTCGCACTTGATTGGTAGTAGCTAGTGAAAATTAGCTGCTACTTATTCAGTCTGGTGACAAATAGGGGAATCTCAGAAAATGCTGCATAGCTGAGTTAATCGTTGTTGCTACCCTGTGAGCTCACTAGTAAAAACGGGCATTTTTAGCCCAACAGCAAATTAACGAAACCATTTCACCTTCTAGGATATTACGCACCAGGCATGTACACATGTCTCTGTTATAATATGCATCAGCCAAGAAAATACGACAGTATCATCGCAGAATTTAGTGTACAATGCATCTAGAGATCGCTTTTGCAATCAAACCTGTCTTCCGGATGCGAACCTTGCTCCGAATTTTATCAGAAATAGAGCTGGTAAGAGACAGTCTTCCTCATAAGTATTGATGAATGCTTCCCAAGAACGAGAATATATTTCTCAGTACAGCGATGGGAAGAATTGTTCAGAGACCATCAGAACATTCCGTCACGAAGATCAACGAACTGCAATATAGTCAGGGCCAATGCATGATGGTAGTAGACAAAAACTGAAAACGACAATTTGGCAGCTGCACTAAGGCTTTGACTGCAAGGCGAAACGACGTAAATTGGATGAAACGTTATCCTGTCATTATGAAGAAGGTACATACCACCTTTTCACACTTTTCAAAGCAGTTCGCACATACTCTAACAAATGTGTTTCTTGACAAGTGATTGACTGAGGCAGTATCCACAGAAGAAACGTTTTCTTTCTTTGGTAAAGAGCCAGAAGGATTTGAGGCAGAATTTCAGCCTCAGAACCTCTGGGTCCAGGTGCAAGGCCTAATACCCGCAACATTAAAAGAAGTCGTGTATGTCAAATCCATGTCCGTAAAGTACTCTTATTATTAACCTACACTAACGACGCTCAAAATTAAACACATCAAGGTAGCTCGATTTAAAACAATTTAAAGAATAACGTCAAAACAATTAGAGGTCATGTTCCACCGGACAAAAATGATTATATTTTGAAAGAAAAGTCAGTTGTGGCCGATGAGCCTGACACAAGAAGTTTAAAGTTAGGGCTAAAACAAGATCATGATATAAAAACGCAGAGTATATATTAGGAAACTGAGAGGGCGAAGTTTCCACAATGAGAAGGGGTCCGAAGTTAAGAAGCCCACGGACACAAGTCTCCCAGAACTTCCCAGTTATTCACAAAACAGGCCTATCTACTTAGTTGATAGCGCACTATGCAATATCACTTGGTTGACTTACGCATGATGGAACATTTGCTTCGCTTCGGCGGAAATTGTAGTAATACGGCCTACAAGACACCTTATATTAATTAATGTCCTGGGCGTTCCTTCTTTGTTAACTAGTAGTCGTCTCATAAAGACATCGCATTACATGAATAGATTGTCAATAAGAATAGTTGAATTGCATATCGGTTAGAAACTTAAGGTTGATGTTCCTGTTTCCATATTTAACAATCAAATCAAGTTTTATGAGCAATTTGGCTGCTAGGTAATTGGCACAGCGACAAAATCACTCCCTTCATCCTTATTATGGGATGTTTTTGCGTTAAGTGAATACGTATCACCACGAGTCTTACGCCGAATATTTTGACGGCCAGTTGTATTGACGGATACAACACTTAATATAAATAACCTCCAAAAAAAACAAATCCCGTTTCTCCGGCGTTCTATTTTATCCCGAATAAATGCAGCGAGACTATATATCTTGGCTTGCCAGTGAAAAAATCATCTACTAAAAATGTATTCTTTGATAAAATATGGATGCGGCAGCAAACAAACTCGTGTTTTTTGTTTGTCTATGGAATTCTGTCCACTGTCTAGCCAATCGCAGTAAAGAAATATGTCCTTTGGGATCCATGGGTGCTAAGCACGTTACCAAAACCGATTTCCAAAATATCTTATCCAGTTACCTCTCAGTTACGAAACGTACAAACAGCCCGCTGAATCCCAATAAAATCTAATGAAACCAGGAAATAATTCATTATCCCGTTTCGGTATTTTAGACGATTTAAACTGTCAATCCCATACGCTTAATTCAGAGGATAATTATTCTCGCGACTAATTACAGCAGTGAGGATTTATCAAAGACATGCGTTTGCTAACAAAGACCACTCGAAGTTCCCATCGTCATCAATGCAAATATTCTGCAGCAAAAACCTCATGTGTTTCTACTGAAGCATAAGTCGATCTAAAGCTTACTAAAACCTTTTCATTCAAATATATGCGATGTAGAGCGTTTGTTCATAACCACAGGTATATTTTAAAGACGATAAAAACATGCGGTAGGCATTCCTAAAAACGTCCGACTTCCATTTAAGTACGGTCAAAAGTCAGATCGAAAAAAAGGTTACGAGCTGCGAAAAGAACTTTTATTTCTCCAAAATATTTCTTTCTTAAGTGAAATAATTAATCAAACTTTGTTGACGTTCATTCCTTAAGACTTACATGCATTGAATATTACTATCTGTCGTGCTGAAAATTTTGACCGCGAAATTTAATGCTCAGATTGTATTATCTGTCTCAATCTACCTCCTAAGAGAACCACCTTCGCCAATATTCATTTGAAACGTCCTTACTTGATTTTGGATAACCTTTTAGCCTGAAATGTCTTAGAATGTTCCAAAAGTCTGAGAAGGCAATATAATTTCTGTTGACTAATCTACAATATTCAACGAGCAGTATGATAAACGCACAAAACATTGTTAAAAAAACGGAACAACTGAAATAACGAATTATCTAAATCTTTTAGATAACACAAATCTTTCTCAAACCAGAGATGGTAATTAATGTATTTAGCTGACATTTCATGCCCTTAATCCTGAAATTTATAATTTTTATTAAATTCACTCAATTCAAACAGAAGCTTTGATATATATAAAATTGCTTCTTTTTACGGGTACTTACTGTCGCCTCTATCGCCTATGCATTTAGTAAAAATTATCAAGACCATCTAAGCAATTTGTTAGCGAAAACGATTTCAACACTTTACTGCTAAGGTCGAGGTCCTTTCTGAATTAACAACTTCGACCGTCATTTGTTCAAAGATCCATGGTGATTCGAAGAAACTGAGTTTAAAGGAAATTTCTTGCATTGCGTATGTTACTTTGCTTCCCTCGGGAGGGACTGACTAGCGCATAATTAGATGCATGTCAAAAAGTGAGGGAAAAATTATGGTTGGATGGGCAAAACACCACGAAATATCATCTCCACTGTGAGCGCAGAGTATTCATTTTATCGTAGGAGTTTACTCTCTGTTCGTAAAATGTCACAAACGGAATAATTGGGCAGACTTGGCAAAATCGTGCTTCAGACTCCCTGGAATAATGAAAAAAATTCCAAATTTTTAGCCAGACCAACAGAATATCGTGTCACCCAGGCAGCTAAGCAGCGCGCTCACTCAATCTCGATCGTTGAATCAACCAGTGCAATATTTTATTTTCTACTTTAACTAATATTGCTCTATCAAAAATAGTGCACCAACGAAAAAAAGAGTTACCATTTGCTTTGCCGCCTGCTGTCATTCCGAGGTATAAAGTATCTGCCCCGGTACATTAACGTCCTTTACAAAGAGCGGAATAAAGTCGGATTCTTGAAAATTCATAAAATCTTTGCAGTAATATAGCAGACATTTCAATTGAAGGAATATTCCCTTTCTTCAAAGAATGAGGCGACAATTTATGTAGCACATTTTCGAACAACAAATAAAGCAATTAATATCAGTTTTGGTTTCATTGTACCAGAGAAAATCACTACTGAAACGTTTTCTGGCACATCAATCTTGTCTGGTATCATCGGATTTCTGAGACTAGTTTGTCAAGAAACACGGGTTAAACTAAAAAAGATCGTGGAGCAACGGATGCCAGTTATATTTTACGTGTATATCTTAGCTGAATATGTTCTAGACAATATTTCGTTAACCTCCCAAATACGTCCCTGACTGATTAGTAGATATGGACCGAATCGTTCCTCCCAAAATATCCATACCTTATTAACTTTAGTGGAATTCTCCCCATATCATATCTTAATACGAAATAAGAAGCCAGGACTGTGCGAGTGGATGGATTACGTGATGTCTCTCGCACTGGCACAGGAAGAACTTGTGTAGGAAATCACCTCAATCCTTCTCCTGTCCCCAACAACCCCAGTTTATATTACTGACTCGTGTCCTATGCTGTGCAATTGGCTCACTCCTGACGACTTTCCGTAACAAACAAAACTCCTCCCCCCTGTCCACCCTGCAGTCAACTCACCCACCCACTTGTGAGATTAACATTCCCTGACGTTTCTGCACCTGTCTCGTTTTTTCGACTCCCCAGACTTTACGCATATTAAACCGCCAGTTTTATGAATATGCAGTTACGGTGGGCCGTTGGACGAGTAGTCAGCAAAGTTAATACGTCATTATATTTTGTGTATTTCGTCACATTTGTCTGATTGTAAGTAGGTTAAGTCAAGTTCAAACGCAAAGCAAGGCTTTGCCAGTCCAACGGCGAGAAAGAATACGCCCACTAGGAGACACATGAGCACCGGAAATGTTCGTGTCGGTTTTCCGCTCCACCTGCGTTATTAACTGCCTACTGCTATATATCTCAGTCAAGTATTCCAATAGAAAGGGAGGGCAGAATATTCCATACTGTCAGCCATCAGAAATGATGCTGTGACCCAGGTAGTTCAAGCTCTAACTCGTGACCTTTATGGACAGCTCGAACAACATTCAAATCTGCGGTGGCTTCGTCCTAGACTTTTAATATGAATGGGTACCCATAGTGAAATACACAAAACTCCGCCCGATACTTCGCGACTTTCCACTGATCGCCATGTCGCCTGATGCGTTTTTAAGCAATCTTCTAATTTCAATAACTGCACTAAAATATGGAAAAAATTGCATGCCAGTCCTTTTGATTGTTAATGCCGACGTAGATACGCGTTCTTTCTGTGCAGTAATAGTGCGCCACTCTAGGTGAGATATTTAACCTTATTTTAGATTTGATGTATTTTTGAACTTTCACAAGGAGGATAAATATCTCAGCAGCGTCCGTCATAGTGTTAGTCAGTCGCTAGGCCGCTGTCTAGGAGGTTTTTACACTGTAAGGACAACTTTATGTCGGCAAATATGTCCCGAACTATAAAGTCGACAATTAGTATATCCTTTTGCATACACCAGGACATAGGATTTATGTAAATATCTCTGTAAGTGGTTAGGCCTAAACTGGAGTCTAAGTCATCCCCGCCTGAATACAGAATATGGTTGGCTGAGGACGAAAAATAAACCGAAGACGGCGCCTCCTGACTTGTCATTATGGGCAGCAATTTCGCACTTTTTGGCTGGCACCCATGTTTTCTCCTGCAAAGACACTACACGGAGCCCTAAGATAAAACGGAGTCGCCCGTCCCCAATCCAAACTTCTAAGGTTGGTTGTGAGAGATCGTTAGTGTGTGAGATCCCAACATCCCCTGATAGATCAAACACTGCTAAGGAGGCCCAGACCGGTCGCACTACGGAACTTACTCGTCCCTTGAGGCTTCCTTTCTCTGGGGCCCTGCTGGCAGCTGCATAGCGAATCGTAACATAGGCAGAATGGCATTGTCGAAAAAAAACAAGGGAGATTGGAAGGATCACTTCTGGCTTACTAGCTGCCGTCAGCCGGCCATACCTAACTCCGAGGTGTGCAGGCCCTGGGGCTCGATTCCGCCACCTGTAAATTGAAAGTCCAATGCTCTATTCACTGATCTACGGTACCGTTATCCCGTCGGATCTGCCATTATTCGGCGCCGCTGTGCGGCTGCTGGCAGGGCTCGAGAGTGAGCGTCAGGCCACAACGGGACGAGTGAGTTCCGTAGCGCTGTCGGTGACCACCCCTATATCATTCTATATACCCGATCACAACCGACAGGACAACGAGCCCGTGACTTAGTGGTTAAGGCATTGAACTTCTAGCCAACAGGTTGTAGGATCCAGCATTAAATGTTCCATACCTCAGGGTTGGGTATGACTGACTGACGACTGATTCTAAGGCAAAAATGGCCATCCCACTCTCCCTTATATTTGTCGACAATGATGTTCTCCCGGATTCGACACTATTTGACGCCCGGAAATTGGGCATCTCTTTAAAGTCTGCTGGAAAACTGCTGCATACTTTGGCTAATTGGGCGTTACTGCTCACCACAGAGAGTTGCGAACCGTTATCAAAAATTATTCGCATCTAATTGCAAAGCTATAATACCAGCTTCAATGTTATGAGACTAACTTAACAGATCCACGTTTTGTGAGTGCTTTATTTGCCATTGTAAACCACAAAAAGTGCATTTAATTGCGGCTGCCACCAGCAATCATTTTAAAAAGGACTATAAGCATTTTGGAAAATGCATTTTTCTCCGATTATATGTTTCTTGAGATAATTGAATGGGCTGACTGAAGCGATTTCAGTTAAGTTCGTATAGACCAAATCCGGATACAACCGTACTTATCGTTTTGATCGGTGGTTGGGTAGGAATGGGTTGTGAAACTCCACTGGGTTTGGTGTGTTTAGTTAACTAATGTATTTGTCCTAAAAGGCCTTGTTTTGTTTATTAATCCCCAGCTACAGGAAGTCCCCTATGTGTGTTATCTAACACTCTGATACAACCGCATGCGCTGAGTTGTTTTAGTTTGATTGTTTTGATGATAAATTATATTCCATAATGTTCTTGTTTACCCTCCCCATAGTTCCTTTGTCTTGCCTTGATATTAGAGTTAACCCCAAATGTATATGCATTGCCTTCCGTTATTGATTCCGTACGCCATGACTTACTTATTTCTCCCGGAAGAGTAGCAAATTTTTTTTGTGTCATGTCGTTTCTTACCATACTCTGCGTGTTGCAAAGATCGCCGGCTGCATTTTGATTTACTTTGCCTCCGTTGGATCACAAACGCTCTGCTTCGTCGATATTTCTGAACGATTTCAGTTGTCGAACGCGTGCGCTTGACTGATTTATTTCTCTAAGAATACTTATACATAGTTCCCCTCATAAACAATATACAAATAGTTAAATTTAGCTAAGAGGTGGGATTGCGCGAGCTACCATTGCCAGTGGTTGTAAGTATTATTTCGAATTGTTGCAAGTATGCAACGTTTAGTGGAATATGAGGACAGCGAGGACAAAAAAGAAAAGGAAGGACGTGCAGCGACAATTTGTGAGTTTAAGTTTTTGTTACTCTCGTTTTCCAAACACTTGTTCCTGCGAGAAGTAGAAGAAAAGTACAGCTTAAGTGAAATCAAAGCCCACTTAAGCTGACAGAAGTCCCTAATCCCGCTGAATTTTGGTTCGCGCAGCGCATTGCCAGAGCGAGTCGTCGTGTTGACGCCATGTCTGACGCGCTCGGATGTAAGTCGGGTAATCCTGTTGACCAAAGATCGTGTTGGATCCAGAATCCACAAACTCATGTTCTCCTTTGCCGATTTGGCGGTATTCCTAGCGAAATTTATGCATTTAGATGTTGTTTAAGTGCTCAGTAACCATATTATCTAAATTTCTGACCCTTATTGGCGAACTTACGATTCCGTGAACATGACTGAATGCATGCGATTTTACGTATGGCTGCTCACATTTTGCGCAATAGTGTGATGTAAAGCAATTACTGGTAGGGTCCCTGTTGGTAGCACTCCCGGTACTGAAATCGTCCGGCTCCCTATCTTACGGAATCGGTGGTAATGGGGGATATACGGGTGGGACACTTTTGTGCAGGCGTCAATGAGTTTTATAGCGTATGCCCCGAATTGATGCCCTTGCTAAAGTCGTAGCCAAAATTAAATATGGCGTAAAATGAAAGAAATATATGAAAACGAACGTGGATCCTGAGTACGGTCTGCGGAATGAATGCATCCTGGCTCCAGATTGGGTTGGGCGTTCCTGATTTTCCGAAAATAATAATTTATTGCCACTAAGGCCACATGTATGCTAGAAACTGAAGCAGTAGTTGTGAGTTAGACGCGAATGTTGTAGTAAGCAATGTGTAGAGCAATTAGACGGGAGGGCTACCAACAGGGATCCTACCCAATTACTTGACGTGGAGCTGACCTTAGGTTGTCTGGGCACAGAAAAAGTGCTTTGGCTGGAAGGTTTCATTTCTCATATAAACTCCCACGCACTTCATCCCAACGTCAGACAAACCTATATGCTCTGATCTGTAGTCAGATAGTATCGTCCTTGTGGTAAAAATTTGGAAATATTTGGGTTCAAAGTTTATTCAGTGTACTTGGCTATCTGTTATCTGGCTATCTATCATCTGATCCTCTTTCGATCTCCTGCAGAATTATTTGCACGGATTGTCTATCGGAAATTCAAGTGGGGCCCGGTAGGGAAAAGAGACTCAATATAGTTTGTGGGCGACAAGACCCATGAAACTTTGACTGCAAATTCTAACTGCGTTCTCAAACACAACAGTATACTTATAGTAGACGGGCTTAGTCATGAAATGTTATCCGAATTTCTGAAATATGTTCTCGGCTCAAAAAGACTACTTACGTAGGGTTGTAATTATAATCATTGTACAGCATAATCCCATGGGAAATCGGTTACCTCAGGATGGCAGGTTTTGAGCGAACTTCCTTCCGGTTGATTGTCAAAACTATACTTTACAAAAGTGACTTTTTGAGTAGCAGGATTTTTTCTCAGTGATTTTCGGTGCCCATATAAATTCAAACATATTTCATGGGAAAAGTATATACAGATAGTCATTCATTTACTCATTCGATAGAAGATTACATTTTCTTCAAAGTGTATGCTAGAGTGAAGGGTAGAATTTGGTTTTAAAAAAGCTTTCCACTTCCCGAATAATTCTGAACTCGACTCGTCGTCACACTTTCATGGGGTGTTTTAAAACTGCAAGCTGTTAATTTGCTTGTACATAAAAGCACACATTTTTCTACGATACTAAGAGGAGGCCGTATGGAGTTCATATAATTTGACAGTGGATTTGAGCCATATTGTAAACTTTATAAGCGACATTTGTAAATGCAGAGATAAAGCGTTTTATGAATGAACATTTCACGGTTTAAAAAAGTTCATAATAAGAAACTTTTCGAGAACCGAACTGTACATTTTCATCTAGTATAAAATTGAAAGAAAACTTAGTTTTCCACCAATTAAGCAAATAAAAGTATTCATATTGACCCAACTGTGAAAAACTCGGCGCCTCAGTGGGATTCGAACCCACGCAGTAAGGAGCAGGCTTCAGTACAGTCAACGCCCTACCACCTGAGCTACGAGGTCCCGCCGGACGACTCGAGTTTTATCCCATTTGAGTCAAGTTACCCATCCAACCTACTGTAAGGTCTGGAATCCACCAAATCTGATACAGTAAGTTGACTGCCCAAGCAGGATTTCCTTAGTAATTCACCTAGAATCCACCAGATGACTACCAGGCTAACGTAATTCATAGGTATTTTGGCTGATTTTGAATAATTCATATTGACCCAACTGTGAAAAACTCGGCGCCTCGGTGGGATTCGAACCCATGCAGTAAGGGGAAAGGCTTTAGTACAGCCAACGCTCTAACCACCTGAGCTACGAGGCCCCGCCAGACGACTCGAGTTTTATCACATTTGGGTTAGCCTGGTAGTCATTTGGTGGATTCTAGGTGAATAACTAAGGAAATCCTGCTTGGGCAGTCAACTTACTGTATCAGATTTGGTGGATTCCAAACCTTGCAGCAGGTTGGGCGGGTAACTTGACCCAAATTTGATAAAACTCGAGTCGTCCGGCGGGGCCTCGTAGCTCAGGTGGTTAGAGCGTTGGCTGTACTGAAGCCTGCCCCTTACTGCGTGGGTTCGAATCCCAACGAGGCGCCGAGTTTTTCACAGTTGGGTCAATATGAATTATTCAAAATCTGCCAAAATACCTATGAAATGAAAGTATATTTTAATATACGTTTTCTACGAAAGGTATAATTGAATTTATAAGAACATCGAGAATCAATGAGAAAAATTCCTGCTACTTTAGATATCACTTTTACAGAGTATAGTTTTGACAGGAGAGCGGGAGGGCGTTCGCACAAAAACTGCCATCCTGAGTTAACCGATTTAGCATGGGTCTATGCTGCACGGTGATTATTATTACAACCCTACCTTAGTAAACTTTTAGAGTCGAAAAGATATTTCAGAAATTCGGTTAATATTTCATGCGTCACCCCACCTATTGTAGTTGGGTTCTTATCACAGATTAGTATGTGACATAATCTCAGAACAAACAATAGCTGATAAAACGGGGATTTTGTGACAGATTGCATTTTTATTCGCCTGCATAAATTGCTCCCGTTTAATTATCCTTTCTCCTTTAGCGCATACTGGTGCAAGTGATTTGTGATGTCTACCTAAATACAACCACGCTTCCCAAATTAGGGCAGACGAGATTTCGCCTTCTGCATAAAAGTTGTCAGACAGTATATTTTTCATCAAACCTTTTTTACTTAGAAAATGAAGTCACTTGAAGTTAACTAATGATTTTGAATATGGGAATCTTTCGTAGCTCTAACAGTATCTGCTTAAGTAGCTGCACGTTTACGCACGCTGCCTAGAAAGTGACGGTGGAAACTATGCCTCTGACGCCGCACTGCTGTGATAGGATAAGCTTTTCGCAGGACCAGCAATAAATTTAAGGCTTTATACTTGTGAGCATACGCAGCGTGTAATTTGTAGATTTTTAATGCAGGACAGAATGCAGGTCACATCCTATCGCAGAGGATTACTCCAACCCTGAGGTCTTTGCTATGGTAAGGAAAAGTGTCTGCGTTTTTGTGCAGCTGTACATTCTCAGGTAATCTTTGTCTCAGGCTGCTAAACCTGACGGAAGTGAATCGATCTTAGCAGGCATGGGGAAAAGCCAAAAAGTCATTAGAATGAATTTTTTCTTGGGCTTTCGTTGTAGGCAGTTTTTTTTATGAATCTGCGACGTTATCGGTTAGGAAGTGGAGGCGTTGTTTCGTGCCACGTCTCCTGTGTCCAGATTTGTCGCTATGGTTAACAGATGTTTCAGCCGCTGCATGCCATTTTATCGTAACATATTCACAGAATTTGGCCGTTTTTTACAGTTGGACAAGAACAAATCTGGACTTCCTGTCTCGGTGAGGGGATCCGGCCGCCTTCCTTCACACAATAGTGAACTTTATGCGCAGATTCATCTGCTTGAAAGTTTGAGTCTTGTTTCGTCGGGCTATGGATGAACAGGTAAAAGCTCCGTCAAAGGAAGTTGAATAGAGTTATTTTAGTGTCATCAAGACAGTACATCCGGGAATCGATAGATTTAAAAATGTTTATAGCTTGACTCAAATCACAGGCTCATGCAAGTTACCAGCCTTCTCATTAGGGAACTCCTGCTTGAGATGCCTTTCTCGACAAGACAAATTAATTTTATCTTCAGTTCCGTCATAGCTCCGATGATGTGTTTGCGTGTTAGTGCATCCCTATCAGCAAATAAATTATCCTAGCCGCATAGATTGAATTATTTCCGGCTTAAGGGCTGCGCGACGGTTCACCGTGCTGACTTGTTAACAGAGCGCATTAACACACGTAGTATTGATCCTCGGTGGACGTTCGTGTTTGACAGAGTCTGATGGCTGAGGTTTGAAGGATAACTGTTTTGGATAGCCCCTGAGAGGTTAACGCCACCTCTTCTATGTGTCAGTCCTGATTTAAAGACAAGGTGCTGAAAACCAGTGAGATCTAATTAGCAATTGATTAATATTCAATCCCACTAGCAGTCAGCAGACCTTATTCTTCTGTTTCTGTCTAAGAGACCACTTCGTTCAAGTCGTTTATTTAAGACAAAATTTACTGTCGTCGTTTTGCAATGCCATTTTTGGGGATTGTTTTCAAACAGCGGCATCTCAGGAAAGACCAATGTGAACAGAGGGCCCGAAAGCGTACTGGAATATGTATTTACTTTAACCATTAGGATTAGATTGGTGACTGCCTCGAACAGGGAATTGGTCTGCGGGAAACGTAAGAGACTGTGAGGTCGGCTCTGGGTATCTCATCCCCTGACAAGTTACCACATTCCCCAAAATAAACAATGTGACGCCTGATGGTTGCCTCCTGTCTGTGTGCCACTCCAACCCCAAGTGGTGCGAGAAGGCGGCCGACAGCTTCCGAAACGTTCTTGGCATACGGAAGTGCCCGCCAAGACTTGGTGTCCGTGCGGCTAGGCCTTTCGTCCATTTTGCGTATGCACCGGTCGACGAAGTTGCGCGGGTAGCCATTGGCTTTGAAGACCCGTCGGAGGTATTGTAGTTCAGCAATTTTGTCTTCCGGCTCACTGCAGTGCGTTTCGACACGCCGAAAGAGCGTCTCATTGCGGCTTATTCGACGAGATCCGGCCACACATTTAAATTCGATGAGGCCGAAATTCTCGCAAGAGGTGACAACCGATTGAGCCGGGAGCTACTGGAATCATGGTTTACTGGCCCCCAGTCCATCAACAAGTGCAACGATCTTCCCATTCAATACAGCGTGCTGAGACTTCGTCTAGGCGGAGTAATTGGCCACGCGGGGAGCGCACTGGTGAACACTCTTCCCAACACCCGGGTCAACGCGTCAGATGGTCGAGCAATCAACACGCCAACATCCAACGCACGTGATGAAATTGCAGCAATTATCGACTCGAATGTCGGCCATCAAGCAATGATCACACCAAGTGTGACAATCCCGGATGAAGGGGGAAGCCGTGAACGTTCATAGGTATGCGGTAGCATGGCTGCTGCATCCTATAAATACTGCAGCCGCTTGTGCAACAACCACCCGTTTCTGCTCTTTTGTCTCTGATGATGGATTCGAGTAGGAATCCGAAACGTCAGGCTAATAAAGCTCTTGTCCCGGCGATCGTGTCTCCTTCGTCAAGGAAGTGTCAGAGTCTACCTGCATGGCCATGAGGTCAAAATTAACTAGATTGTTTTTAACAAGAGAATAAAGCTCACTTACTCGCTTCCACACGCGTATTAGGCCAGAGTACAGCAAAATATCTGAGACGGCCGGCAGCCATCAAAATAAGGGACAATTTGACGAAGACATCTTCATTTTTAAAGTGAATATCCGGTTAGCATTGATATCTACTAGATATATAAACTCAAATACTTCACTGATGATTGTCTTTGCAAAGCTTTTGTTGTTATGTTGTTCAGCAAACATTTGGTGCGTGGTGAAGTAATCTTTTTAACATCTTTTTTCTGTTATATTCAAGTCAACTACTGTAGGATTTTGGGTAACCTGCGCTACTAAAGGATGAACAAATTTCAGCCTGCTGTTAACAGGGAGTGGATTAATATATTTAAAGTGTCAGAGCCTAAGTTTGGATTTCCTAACTTGCTATATTTACGTTAAAAATATCCCTTGAACCGTTAGAAGACATATATGCATGTCCTTTGCCTCGAATGAGATCGTTCCATCCGAGAGTGCTAAAACAACTTGTAGTAAGTCCAGACCCGTATGTTATTTCAAGGTCACACTAAACTCAAACCAGTAATGTGGTGTACTTTTGACCCAACTGTTAAAAGTTCGGCGGACTTGGTAAGATAAGAAACTCACGACAAATTTACCAAAAGCATACATTAAGTTCGTCCCATAATCATCTGGTGTATTCATGATTTACTGCTTAGGAAATCCTGCCTGTGCAGTCAGTTTTCTGTATCAGAATTTGTGGATTTCCTACGTCACAATAAACCCGACGGGCAACTCGAACCAAATGTGAGTAAACTCATAACTCCCGTTGTGATCTTGCAGCTCAGGTGGTTTGAGCCAAGCCCTTAAGGTCGCGGATTCATATCCAACCAAAGACGCCGATGTTTTCACTGCTAGGTCAAATGAATTATACAAAATCTGCGAAAACGCCTACGATCTGGCATTGTTTACCCAATTTCCTGCCTGGAATCGCCCACTAACTTTGCATAAATCAAAAGAAAGGCGGTTGGTTCAAGTCCTTGCACTAATGTTGATGCATAAATTATTAATTAATTTCCGCGGGGTGAAATATAATGTCGGAAGAACGCACAAGTGCATTAACATTCTCGATCTCTTACCAACCTCATCTTGTCCCAGTGACGCAATAATCTCAGCGACAGATGGTGTGAACCATTTTCCACCAATTACACGTAGTGGAATAAAACACGGCACGAGTCAGATAGCCAGGAGAGGATAACCAGTGTTTCCCGAGTTCGCTCTTCCCCTTATATTCGGCATTTCAATAAACTGTATTGTTAAGTTTTCCAAACGAGTTTTCGTATGCTTATGAAAAACCATTAGCGCGTTCTGCAACTGACTGTGATCGTGCGGCATAATAATGTTAGTCTAAACAGGGCATTTATTTTCAACATCAACATTCCCCCCCCCCCCAACTTTAACAGCAAATTTGACCATCTAAAAATGAAAGACTAGTTAATTGGTACTGGACCCTTGTCTGAGGCCAGATGGCGTAGGTCCCATCTTACTGAATGGCTGAAATCGACCAAAGGTCATTCGCATCTTTATTTAACATCTAAACATTTGAACGTCGCATTGTAAGATCTAGCTGAATGCTAGTTTCTAAACCGAATTCACTTATTGTACAACTTTGTGATCTAACTCCTCATATAAAACATTCGGTCGGCATAATCGAGCTTTTTTCCAGGACACGTGTGCTGACAGAGCTGCGGCTTGGCATACATCGCATAAAACACCTTAAACATTCGCATTCTCAGTCTCTTTTTACGCGCCATACACCGTTAATTCCTACCACTCTGTATGTTTTTTGTACGAAAATGTCAAGGTCCGCCTTTATGGCGAGAGATGGCACATCTTGTTTAGTCTCATACAAAATTTACAGTGAGTGACTGGTCTCGTGAAACGTTAATCGGAATTCTGAAATGCGTTTTCGACAAGGAGGGATTTCTTAGATGGTGTTGTAATATTGACTAACTTATGATGAAAGCCCGTGGTATTTCAAGCAATTCAAGGCAGTAGCTTCTGAATGCCCTTTTTCCGACCACCCACACACATCTTCCTCGGCAAAAATTACTAGTTATGTAATATGCTCTTTCTCTTTCGATTTTGATGCTATTTTGAATTCAAAAATACCTTGCGGAAGACATGCACGAAAATATTATATGTTGCATTCAATTGGTAAAAAATCGCGTCCTCTCCAAATTTTAAACTTAAAGAAAAATTATCTTTTGTTCTGAATAAGGTTTATAATTTTGCAACTTTTGAAGACTCGAATAGCGTCGTATCTGCCTGTTTGGTAATGCTGCTCAATAGGTATACAACATAGTCCACATTAGTTGCAAAATTTTATGAACCCCATATAATATTTTCTCAAAGACATCAAGGAACGTATGCTTTTGCCTTATGCGGAGCGTATACAGCTTGAAAATTGAAAATCACAAACGAAATGCAACGGCACATCGAGTTCGAAATCATTTGGAAATTGAAAAAAAGTCAACAGAGAAAATGCGTACTACTTAAGTAGTCGTTTCTTACGGAACATCCGTGGCCAAAACGAATTGCATCCAAACGCCAGCAGCATGTCGTGCCCGTAAGACTACAGAATTGTATGGCATGATGATCAATCTTACAGCGTTACTTAAATGGTTCCTCCTAACCGAAAATGCATTTCAGAATTTCGGTTATAATAGCATGAGACCGGTCACCGCCAAAGATTCGGTTTGACAAGTGCTGGCGTGTGTTTTTTCAGTGCCTTTCGCAGACTCGCTTAGCCCTAACGACCTTTTATAAAGTAATGGAAAAGTTGGGAGAAATTTCCTCCAGCGCCTCTAGACGTATTCCTACACTTTAAGCCTTCCAAATACAAGTACAAAAAAGTATTTTTACAAAGGGAATTCGGTGTATTGTGAGAATCCCGTCGGTTCGCTCTCTCTCCGTCAATCTTGTGGATCAACTTAAGCACGCGGGCCAAAAACGGAGCGTGGTCAGGCTGCTATCTAATTAGACGCCTACTAGGTAACTATGCAAGTGTCCAGCACGTCCATTCGATTTGCAGCAGAAATAGCCCTGTGCGGCGGCGGCTTGCACTGGAATGAAAGTTATAGTACTGCGAGGCATCTAGGACCGACAACTTCAGTGCCAGGCAGCCATGTGTGCACACGGCATTCTGGTTCTCAGTGAGAGGCCAAACAGCTCGACAATAAATCGTCCCCAGTAAGTGGGTGCGTCGAACATCCGCCGGAAGTGCGCTGACAACAGTCTCCGTCACCGCTGCGCCAGTAGGCAGAGGGGGAGGCTGGCGGGATCGAACTGGGCGCCAAACTGTCACGCAGCACACCGGCCACGTGGTAGGAGGGCTGCTGTCCGAGTAGGCACGGCGTGCGCGCGGGCTGACGCGACCGCCGGCCACTGGATGGGCTAAAGTACACCAGTAG
Source organism: Spirometra erinaceieuropaei (assembly GCA_902702965.1). NCBI lineage: Eukaryota > Metazoa > Platyhelminthes > Cestoda > Diphyllobothriidea > Diphyllobothriidae > Spirometra > Spirometra erinaceieuropaei. The sequence goes on from CACRXP010000513.1 coordinate 396,683, forward strand.
ACGCTGTGCTTTCCTTGGGCCCACAGTTCGCCTATCTCGTCACCGGCGTCGCTCTGGCCACACCCCGCGTCACGGCCAGAAGTTTGCGCTGTCGACCGCTAACTGAAGACACTGCCGTGACGCGCGATGGGCTGCGCACTTCTAAGCATGAAAACTGATCGCTAACTAACAAGGGGGATGATCTGTAAATTTGACAGCGTTCAGTCGGCAGAAGTAGAACAAACTTCTGCTCACATAAGTCTGTGTAACCAGTCCAGTAAATGTGTAAAGTGACCTTTTACGCTTCGTTTTACAACCACGATCTTTAGAATAGCCAGTCGGAGTCGATAACATTATTTGTTTTGTAGTACAATACTCTTATCTGAAATGTTCCAACGTACTAGGATTTTTAACATTCCTGTCATTTATGACAGCGGGCGCTCACCGATCAGGTTACGGAACATGATCGTTCCGTTGTCCCTTGGGACGCATACTAGAACACTCGCAGAAAGTCCGAAAGGAACAAAGGAACGAGCATGTTCCGTAACCTGATCGGCCAGCGCCCACTGTCATAATTGATATTCCCGATCACAACCAACAGGACAACGGGCCCGTGGCTCAATGGTAGAGTGTCAAACTCCATGACCAGAGACCGCGGGTTTGAACCTCGAGTGATCCACACAGGGGTTTGGGTATGACTGGCTGATGAGAGCTGATAAGCCAGAAATGGCCATTCCGGTCTCCCTTTTCTTTGTCGGTACCACCTGATTTACTCCTGTCACTAAAGCAGAGCAGAGAAGGGACTCTGTAAAATGTTCTCTGGTGAAATAACAGATTAGGTAGCTTTTACTTGTCAAAAGGCTTACGATGGTTATCTACGTCCACTGCGAACCATTGCGCGGCCAGTAGAATTCATACAAATCCCTAGATAAACCACGACGATCTGTTTGTAAGATGGTAAATCAAGGTCTACTCAGATGCTGTTTGCCCACAAACTAATTCACAAATAGCTAATTTTAAAAACGCCCGAATTAATGGAGTCAACATAATCGAAAGATTTTCTCGGCTAGATCGCTGTTGATAGCCAAAACCCGCATTACAGGTGGCGGGGGACTTTGTTTACTGAGGCTATTTTGTGGAGCTTCATGATCACATCTGACTCATTTGGCTTCCGTTTTACGTTTGAGGTTAGGATTAGGGTACCGGTTAATGGTTTCCGAATTTCGGGTTACGCTTATGCCTTTAGCCTTAGGTTTTCGGGTTACGGTTAGAGTTTGAGCGTACGATTAGGTTTCAGTATTAATGTTAGGTTTTTAAGTTAAGGCTATGTCTAAGGGCTACGGTTACGTTTACGATTTCGATTAGGGTTAGGGTTGCCGTTAGGGTTAACGGTTAAAGTTTGAGGTTGAGGTTAGGGTGTAGGTTAAGGTAAGGATTAAGATTGAAGTCGCCGTCCGCTTCCCCATTCCTGGCTATCAACTGCGGTTTAGCCAATTTCTCTTGTAAATGCGAGTCAAATTTGGACTAGAGAACGGGACAAACAGGCTTCTGCTAATAGCATTATTCAGGCGTAAACTATCAGGCATTAAGTGGTTGATTGATCCCAAAACACAACAGGTACCTCCATTGCCCGTACGGGCAAAAGAAAGTAGCCTAAATTGTGTGTATGCACGCCCCCCCCGCCAGTGAGAGGATAAAGTTTCCCAGCTGAGCAATATTTTTAGATATTCATATTTCGATAATTATCTTTTGGAAGAAAGTGAAAAATTAGTTTATTCGGATTTTAAAAACATCATTAATTTCTCATGGCTTATGCAAAATTGACGCTGGAAATACGCGCCTTTCGTCAATGAACAAATGTGAAGTCAACTATTTGCGGACAAGTTAACGACAAAATTGATATTATTTTTAGCCATGCATGCTTCAACCAGCTGCATTCGGATGCCTGCGGTTCGCCACAATGACTTTTAATTGAGGTAATTTCTGTCCCGCTTGCGACTCGATGGTTCGGGCACACTAAAGAACTGTTTGGTGAAGTACCGGATTAACTCATATTTGAAAATCTAGTGCTGTTTTTTTACCATCATGTTTGTCTAACGTAACGAAAACAACATTGCTGGACAACTCCTGTTTCGCAGGCGTGCTCTGCTGTCAAGTTATTTTCAGTTTCATGTATCCAATCATGCCAGTCATCGCACCGATTAAACTACTGGCGACCAATGCAGAGGCCGTTACTTAGGATCGACGCAGTCAATAACCAATCTCGTGAAATGTTAACCGAAATCCTGGAATGCGTATTCGATCAAGAGACATTGTAGTACTGTTTAACAGGCAGCAAAATTTCAAGCTACTTTAATCACGCCAGAATGTCGAGTTTTGGATACACTCCTTTTCGGCTACCTGCAAAAGTGCACTCGGAAATGAATGACAAGTTAATTAGCATGGATAATTTGGATTGATTTTTGACGCTGACATGCATTCAGATATAATTTACAGAAAACACACACAAAAGTATTCTCGATGACACTCACTGGGTGACAAATCGCGTCTTTTGAGCTTAGAATGGTTTTGCAACGAGAGAATACCCAAGACCACGAATTTTCGATATCTCCAGCATAACGTCTGTCCACGTGATAACTTTTCTTATGAAGTATACAACATACTTGAAACGTATTACACAATTCCATGACACATAGAAACACATGACTTTCCTTTTATGGAAAGTATAAAACCTGTGAACTCTAAAGCCTGATCGCACATGCAACGTCAGATGAGATTCAGACTTATTTAGAGGTTAATAAACCTCCCTTAAAACCCAAGTATACCGCTTATTTGAGTAAACGAATTGCATAAAATGTGACTTGTTAGCAAATAAGGGCAAGTACGGATATTATTCGTATCCTTTCGTATCCTTCGTATCCTTTCAATTTACAAGGGAATCGCAGATCGGTGCAAAAGACTTCTAATAATTTGGTTTTTATTGTTTACTGGGTTTTGCTTTTGTAGGCAACCGAACAAAATATCTTGTAATCCTGCTGCATGATTATCAATATTTCAACCTCACTTACGATATCCTTTCTTATCCAGAACGCATTTCGGAATTTGGGCTGATATTTCATGAATGGTTGCATTAACAACTGCATTCTGTTGATTCCGCGTACCTTGTACGTCAATCACACTTATCTGTAATTTTTTCCGCAGATTTGTTCAGGTGAGGTTCCGAAACGACAGGCGAGTAAACTTTATGGTTCAAAAAGCCAATATCATTTTTATATGCCTAGTCTTTCAGTTCACGTTATCAAAACTTCAAAGTACAAGTATTTTTCCTGCCATTTCCCAGAGGCCAAACTGGAAACAGTCGTAAAACCTCTGTTGCCGAAATTCAGTTATTTGTTACTTCTTTATCCCCACGTTGTCAAATATCGGTATGCCAAGAATCGATATTCGCACACTTAGGAAATTATTCGGCGAAATAGAGGAAAGAAATTAAACAAACTCATAACTCGGGGAGATTCAAATTTTTATGCGTCCAAAAAATGCAAATAATATCATTTTCGAGAAGATTGCTTTTACGTACACATGGAATTCCTGAAATTTGATAGTTATTGCCTTGACAGTCTTTGGATTGCTGAAAAAAATTCTATAAGTAAGGTGGAACTTAGAAACCAAAAGCAGCAAAAAAGAAAGTAGAAGCAGTTTCAAGTGGTTTAACGGGCAGTTTAAATATCTTGATAAAAACGGATTTAACTATTAGTTGTAGCACTTTATGTTTCATCAATAATCCCTCCTCCAGATCTAAAACGAGGTGTTTTCTCCGCATACAGAAGTGTTAGGTTTTGCTTCCTAGATAAAACTTAAGTTTATATATAATATTAATCATGATGCAATAATGCTTTCAGAGTTTTTCGACAGGCAATGTCCACGCTATTCCAAAAATTATAATGACTGAGATACTTATTTCAAGGGAGCACAAAATATTGCTATTTATGAGACTACTGTCTGTATGTCATAAATCAGCAGATATGATCATACACAGCCTCATAAAACGTTAATAACGTTTTGTCGACAACGCGGGCTATTTTAGACCGCTCTTAATCCCCATCACACCATACTTCACGTCATGGTGGGTGTGAGTGGAATGAAACATGCTCTCTTACTGGAATGCTCGCGCAGCGTAATATCTTTGCTTATCTACAACTGCAAAATAATATGGTGATTTATTGATCGCGATTCCCCAACTGGTTTCAAATAGAATCAAAGATATTGTCTGTTACCCTAGCATAAGCTGAAGTATATATGCATAAACAGGTCTTGACTTTAAGACGTAACATGCAGTGTCCCATATTTAGGTCTTAAACACTGCCTGCTACGCGTGTGGCGATCTCATAGCAAAATTTTTACATGTATATTGCGTTAATCTGCAGGTTAATATTTTCCTCAGAAGTTTTTAAAGTAAAAAACCCACCCCTATTACATATTTGCCTGTAGGTATGTTTTATCAAATAAACTATAGCTTGAAGTTGATTGGTAATCTGGGTAAGAGAAGATTCAGAAATCCTTTCACTCCAACATGACTTTAGATCGCGCAGGACAATCATATGAGTTTGCCACACAGACGTCTTCCGTTTGTGCTATCATCTGAACTAGCCTATTCACATCATCCTGCAGCATCATTCTGTAATAATGTGGTTACAACAGGATGCCGACTATCGAAATAACTTCTTTCCGGCTACATGCAAAAACTATGCTCGGTATAAAATGACTACTCAATTAGCATGCAGCATCCTCATCGATTTTCGATGCCCCTAAATGTCCAATTATATTTCGTGGACAAAATGCATAAAAATACTTATTTTTGTGCTTATTCGGTAGGAAATTACGTCTTCTTTCAATTGTATGCTCAAAAGAAGAGTATAATTCAATTTTGAAAAAGTTTAACATTGTGATAGTTTTTATTACCGTGAAATCGCCATTCACAAAACGTCACGTTTCTGCATTTACGGATATGACTTGTCAAGTTAGCAATATGGCTCAAATCCAACGCTACAGTTCATGAATCCCATATGGTACCCGCCTAATATCGTAGAGAAATGTATGGTTTTCCGTACACAGAAAATACGCAGTTTGTAGTTTACACACCCCAATGAATGTGCAACGGCAGATTGGATTAAAAATTATTCTGGAGTTGGAAAAGTTTTTAACAACAGAATTATACCCTGCGTTCGAGTATAAATTTTAAAGAACACGCAATGTCCTACTGAATAAGCACGAACATAAATATTTGTATGCATGTTTTCCATGAAATATAGTTGGACTTTTAGGGGCATCGAAAATAAGTGGGAAAAATACATGCTAATAAGGCAATCATTTTTCACAGAGTGTAGTCTTTGCATGCAGCCGGTAAGAAATTATTTCGATAGCCAGCATCCTGAGGTAATAAAATTATTATAAAATGACGCTGCATGATGATTAGATTTACAACCCTACCTAATTAATCTTTTCAAAACGGAAACGCATATCGCAATTTCGGTTGAAATTTCCTGAGTTAGCCCATCTACTGTAGGCACATTGCTGTTGAAAATGTGAGACTTACTCGGCCGGTCTAAAGACTTACAAATGGGTATGTGCGTGTGAGCAAGAACGTCTGTCTCAGAAGGCTTTCCGTGAGCGACGGTGTAAGAATTTAAACAGTGGACTACTAACTGGTTCCATTTCCTATAAAACAAAAGGATAAGGCTGAATTGAACAGTGTTTAAAGATATACTAAATTTACATCAGCAGTGACAGCTGACAGACAAAAATGAGTTTCCCAGTATTGAGTTTGTTGATATCTAAAACTGAAAGCGGTTTCAGAAAGGATCTTCAACTAAGAGTTCAGATGTGGCAAAGTACACATTATTTTGAGGCCAAGTCAGACAAATAGTGACATGGCAACCGGAAATATTTAATTCAGCTTATCTGCCAGCACAAAAAAAGACTTTCAGTCAAGGTCCTTTTTAATACTTCCACTTATAGCGAATGCTTTAAAGTTAAACCGTTTTGTATTGGTCTAAACCTAACGAAGAAGTCAGTTACTAGTACTCACCACTACTTGAATTGTTGAAAGCAACAAAATTCATGAAACGTGTTATGCAGTGCTACGCGAGTCTTGCCTATTTCTAGCGTCTTTTCCAATTCCTCCGCGTTCCTTTTTCCATTCTGTAAAGTGCGCATTCACAATGGCCTGACCAGTTACCGCCTCCTGTTTCAACACCCTCAAGTACTGACTCCACTGTTAGTTTATGTCACAGATGTGGTTGGCAGAGGGCGTTAACGCCGTCTACGGAAACATAAACGTCTGTCTGTGGACGTCTAAATTTGCTGCAGAAATATCCTATCAAACAGAATGTCCAAAATCAACCGCTAATTCCCACTGGAAAATGTGGGCAGTGGTGGCGGCATTCAGCCAACCCTTTTTGTCTGCACACTTGCTAGACTTTCGAAGAGAACTTTTTATGCGTGTGTGTGTGTGTGATCAGTTTTTGCGCAGGTAGAAATCAGATCAGGTAAGGGAGACGTGGGGGGGGGACATTTGTCTCACTGTGAGTAGTATGCCGATGTCAAAAAAATAAGCGGAAGGGGCTAAAGCGAAGCAAATGCAAAAAACGCTGCTTTTTAGTGTCTCGGTGTCACGGCATGTGTGAAGGCGCTACCAGGGTAATGTACATGCAGGAATTTTTGAGAACGGTTAACGAAGAAGGTGAGGCGACTCAGTTTGTCTGTGTGAGAAATTGCCGTGAACCATTTCTCATGCAGACATGCTCTTTAGAAGACCCTTTTTCAGCTCGAGGCTGTAAGTCCTTTTAATATGGTTTCGGTTAAAGGTGTGTTTGGGTTGTATTCTGTGCAACCGAGTGAAATATCCGAAAATCCGGTTTTTATTTGGCAGTTGTCATATCTACCACGCACAAATAATGGCGGCTACCGCCGATCATCAGCAAGTGGATTATGCAATTCCATCATTTGGATCTCTGCGAGTGTCACTGTATGCTACGTTTTAGTTCGTAGGCCCTACTCGCTGACAAACGACTATACTCAGAGATGAAGCTTTTTTTCCTACCTGATAAATAATAGTTACACCTATAGCCCGCGAATTGGTGTCCGATATAACAAACTTTAAGCTTACCCTAGCAGACTTGGCTTTACATTTTTGTGAAGATTTTGCCTTTCGTAAAGTGGGAATTTCCTTTTTGTTTGTTCGTTCCCATTACAGAGCTTTCTCTTATTGCTCTTTTATTTGTGCCCCACATTGGTCTTTTATTCTCCAAATTTTTTCGCATCATTACAATTGTTTCGGTTAATTCTAAGGGATTTACATTGGCAATGACGCGCTTATTGTTTAAGTTTCTTAGTTGGATTTGTGCGGTCTCACATGCGTTGGCGCGTATTCGACGTAGGACAACTACTTGGCTTTGTGAGATTGGTCTCAGAATCACGAATTATGAAATGTGGCGGTTCTATTAGCCCATATCTCCTTTATTATCCCGCCTATATTTTTTAAACGTCATCGAAGACAGTAGACAATTGTCTTTGCCTGTCGGAGTGCTGAAAAATGAGTTACTTTCTCGAGCACTGTTTCGCGTGCAACCGTCGACACCAATAGGAAAACTATCCCATGCCCAATCGTTCAATCTGCTTTGGCTTTTTCTAACACAGCCTTACCTTTTTCATCTTTTTTTATTAGCTGCGTTGAAAAAAACATTCGTCTGTTCGGAGTGACAAAACCGAAACACAACAGTTAGGTCGACCATAGAAATTCGCTTTTCGTTCATGGGTTTAGTCTAAAATCAGACAGTGACCAAAATTCTGTCCAATATTTTTGACATAAATACAATTTCGGTTGGATCTTAGATCCAGAATATTAAAATTCCGTCTGTTTAATACCGGACCTTACAACATTCTTGTTAGTCAGTATTGAGAGGGGAAGCTTTGCGATATTGTACCTCTTATTTTCATCTGTTGAAAATAGAAATGAGGGCCTATAAGTTGGTCTAAACCCAATTCTTAAATGCTACTTAATATTAACTATTCTGTGGTCGGGACATTTGGTATGATTTGATGTCGGTAATGGCAAGACAGCTTGTTAAATGACACATCATAACTGCTGTATATGCCTTAACGTCAGGTTAATTCTCCAGTGAATAAGAGAGTATGAGGACCGCATCTACAACTTTGTCAGTTTGTGTGCTGGCGAACCTGTGAGACTGGAGCGACTCTTCCGCTCAGGTGAAAGTTTAATGGAAGAAAGAGTGAGATAGATATACCGTAATTTCTCTTCGCTGTAAGTAAATCTTCGATCATGCGACAGCTTATGAGCATTTTACAAAACGCCAAATGGAGAATTCCTTCACAACAAAAAGGGAGGTAAATTGATCTTAAATTTCTGGTTTTCGCCGCTGCATAGAACCCACATTATAATATTCGATGCGTTATTCTTTCGGAAGTCTGGGTGTTCCATAAAAATATATGGGAGTTTGGCTGTGAAGAAATAAAGTGGAAATTTTCAGCGTTCGATCTCTCATTCTATCGTGCTTTGCCAGTGCGAATCATGTTCGATTTCCCTACAAGTAAAAAGCGGCCTATTGCTTGCCAGGATTTGGCTGATAAAGACCAAAAGTTGTGAGGAATAAATATAAACCACTTTAGGTTCTGCCACTTGACGACGCCAGGTAAGAAGTAATTTCGTTTTTCGGTGAGAAATTACTTATCGTCCTAAACAGTTGCTGTGCAACCTGCAGGGTAGTAATTTCCTTCACCTGTTTTCCTTAGTGTCTTTTGACACTTTGATAATTTTGTTATTTTCACTTTTGGAAAATTGTGGAGCATTTTGCAAATGTTCAGCCATTTGTCGACCCTCATGTAAAGCGGTTAGCCCTCAGATGAGAACCAAACAACCCCACAACTCACTGTTCTGATTAAAGCATCTACCCATCTTTTGAGCGAGTGGCCATTAGGTAGGTCAGTCTTTCTAACACTGACTCCTATTTCGTTCCGACGCATTTATTTGCAGTTCACTCTAGGTCTGGTTTATTGACCCTTGAGAAAACATTCATGTGTAATACCCGAGTTACCTGAAGGTTCGGTTTCGTCTGTAATGGGGCCTTCGGAGAGCGGTTGGGGTTGTTCGTATGAAGGGGTCATAGTTGACATATCCATTACGGTTCTGCCTTGCACGGGGTGTTTGTAAGTCTGATTACACGGATTCCAACAGACAATACCAGAATTGAACTGTCGATAACGCAACGTTTATTAAATTAAGGGTTGGGAACGGGACGAATCGTGGGTTCGGTCAAACGATAAATGGGGGAACGACAATAGGGTAGGTAAAACTAGAAGATGTGTCCGAGCTTCCTCCGGTTTATCCTCCTTCTTGTTCCGGTGCCGGTACGCGTGACTCCGACTTCTGCGCGTCCGCTCGGTGATCCGTCACCGTCGCTTCAAAGGGAGCGGAATGTCGCTCAGGAGAACGTTAACAAAGCAATTAAAACAAACATAACTAAAAATATCCGTCCTTTACACATGGACCCAGATACTTTGTTTTCTTTGTCTACCCTAAGCCGAGGCGCTCGTCTCGGTTCGACGCTGTCTACAAAGCCGACAAGTCAAGGATTTACTTACTAATGCACGGGGGTCAAATGTGATAAACCCCGAAGTCGATTATTTGAGACATCCGCTTACCAGGTCTTGCCTTCAGCTCCGCTTTCATGTTTGTTTTAATAAAAACCAAGGGAGGGACCTAACGAAGTCTTCTGAAATGACGGGCTTTTATGGTCTCATCTGGGTAAATCTTCTCATAATTAATAACCCAGCCGTCCAATGGCAGAAAAAGGGTGGCATATGTAACGACCACATCAAGTTTGGGGTGCTTTGGTCACGGCCTAACGCGTTAAGGGAGAATTCGTACTAGTTAAGTTGGTTGCAGCGTTTAATGCAACTTAAGATCACCTCGTACTCCAGCAGTTGCCTATACCACTCACTGTCCCGTGCTATGTCTGTACATTCGTACCTTCAGATCTACTTGCGAAGTTACATTCTTGCCACTAAATGGAAAATAATCATTAAAACAGCTGCCATCAATTTTAAACCAGATTTTTTACCTGGTGAGAATCAGGTAAGTTAGGACGTGAGTAGGTCTAGTATTTATATTAAATCAGATTTCTGACTTATAAAGTTATCTATTTCACATATACCACTTCTAACATAACCGTAATTTTCAGAAAAAGTCGGGTATTTCCGAAGTGACCGCGAAATAGATCACTGCGAAGAGGCCACTTTGACTATATACTATACGGTAGGACGCTATTTGGGCGACTTATTTTCTGCTGACATTCAAGTTAGAAACTAAATGCTCACAGCGTTAGACGTCTGAGAAATATGGCTACTCTGTGGTGCATTTATAACCTTAGCACAACTCCAAATTGCGAGTGGAATAGTGAACGTCTTCTAAAATTTCGAAGGCAGCGGGAAAGTGATCTACATCTATCAGTCAAGTGTGAAGGGGGGCGGAATGTTCAGATGTCGTCCGCGACTTGATGAAGGATGTGAGTAAGTTTCAATGAAACACTCCAATAAAATACGTTTTAAACAAAAAACTATTGCATGATTTTCCATACTTACAGCACAGTTGCTACCTAAAGGCTCAAATACGTGTTTTGTGGCAAGCCCTCACTGAGAATGTTTACGTTCTTTGAAGAGTAGGGTTTATGTCTGAGTGAGTCTTCAATTATGTCCCTAATTGCTATTCGCAAAATATATGTCTGAGGACTCACTGCATTGATAAGCGCTTTCAATAACTGTATTATTTTGAGGGTTTTGATGAACGGAAGACATAAACAATGTTTGGGGCAGTATACTTGGGGCAATGTAAAACACGAAGCCTTCGCGGACATCTCAAGAACGCCGTGAAATACAACAAACCCTGGCGCCAGACTGCAAGCAGTAATTTTGTGGTCAAGAAACTCACTTGATGCGCAGACAATGCTATTTTTATGACTGCAGGTCTTAATTACTACTCGAATTTCCTGTCACTGACTGAACTCGCGACACGTGATCTTGTAAATCACTTGATCCTACTGCGTGCCCATACAAAAATCAAAGGAAATCCTTCTAACTCCAGTCATGGGCCTTCTATACAGTGCAACAAAAAGCAAATCTTACTGAATTGTCGTAGGGCATTTTGGTGCACATAGTCAACAATCCAGCATTTTACTAGTTACCATGCTCCATGTTACATGCAAGTCGGTTAAAGGGCTTGGATAAACGCCTTTCGTGAGCACAAGGTTGGATTAGCAAATTGTGTAGCCACTGCCTCGATCGTCGAAGGTGTCCGCTGGCGTAGGTACTTGGGCTGTCTCGCCGACACCTTGCAGATGGCTCGAAACGACTGGTCGACGTCTATCCGATGGCCGCTGTCCGCCAACGTGGCCATGGTTACCTAAAGGTGGTCTCTCATGTTCCGATTTAGCCGGGCAGGATGGTGTCCCCTTATTCGTTTGGGTAGATGTCTTGTCATTTTCACCCAAGCTGCAATTATTCTAGAGACTTAATGTGAGTTTTCGCTTAACCAACGATCGCTCCAACTGTAAATGCCGATCCTTTATGCCTTTGTGATAAACACTCTGCCACGTTTTTCCCTCTCGTTTTGTGCAGTCGCAAAGGAACACGATGTCAAGTTATGCATATTTTCTCAACAGCTAGACTGATTATCCAATCCGGGAACGGATGATTTCAAAAAGTGGAGAATTTTGCCTCCTTTAAGTCGACTAATCCTTTTGATTTTCATTCCTTGTGCAAGCAAATTCGAACTTTGTACATAGTTCGCCATTTCCGCTCCAACCCTACCACTAGTCCCCTTTTAGCTCTATATTACAGTCAGCATAATGCAGTTTAAACTGCAGCCACGTTACACTATGCCGACGCCACCCTGATACCTCCTTCTTGAAAACATACTTCTAGAGGGGCGCATGAAGTTAAGTGCAATAACATACATTAATTTGCTGGTCAGTTGCAAAATGTCATCAATCCTGCAATTCCTCCCGATGTTAACTGATCCGCCTCTTATTCCAATCTTTACCCGATAGCAAACAATTTTCAAACTGATGGTTTTCCTTGGAATGCGTTCTCCGTAACCGGCAAAACTGTACTTTTTTGATGTGCCGTAAGCTGGGAAATGTCCATTACATGAGATCACAAACTGATAAGTAGGAAACACTAGACCAATTGATTTTATGACAGGAAGCATGCTGAATATCTGTTAAGCCGTTCTCATTCCAGCAGTATAAGACGCACTCGAGGAAAATGTCTGACGTGCTATGGTTTATGCATTAATGCATCAATATTTTATAAAAGAAGCATGTGCAGTAATTCACTTAAACAAAAAATTGATTCTTACGCTACTTTTAAAAAAGATGCTATCGTTTTTAGGAATGAAAACAGGTTTTAAGCCTGAACTCATAAAACCGTACATCTTGCCTTTTGATAAAGCAATTTTGATCAGCCACACGTGTCCCTTCGTAGGTTCCCCATGGGGTCTCACAGCATATTGCAATATATGTCGCTCAAGTTGCACAGTTTCCGAGAAGGACATACGAAGGTTCATATCAGTATCAAAAATATTTTTTATCATGAACCTCACTTAAAATATAAAAGGCCCCATTTCTTTAAGTGTCGATTTTAAGGAAGACGTGACCTTCCACTATGTCATCGAGGAAAACTGAGTTCTATTTAATATTTAACATCAGTACAATTTACAGGCAATTGAAATTGGGCTTTTTATGCTTTGGAAGTATGAAAATGACCAGAAATTTGCTTAAGCGAATATCATTTTGCTGACCTGTAAGAATGTATTTGGAATCACCAATCTGTCTAGGAGATTCGTTATGTCACGTGATTAGTCTCGAAAGCGTTTCTACCAATGCGTGCTTTAGAAGCCTAGAAACTTGTCAGTTATAGCAGGTTTGGGGAGCTGAATCCGTATTTGGTTTTCCGACAGCACCAAACTGGAAAGAGATTCAACGCCAAGAGCGATGAAAGCGAGTAACTGTTTCTGCCGGTTAAGTCAACATGTCCATACCTACTTAGTTATGCGTGGAGACTCACGATACTTTTACCGATGTCATGTAATACAACTATTGCGACTGGAGCAGGCTTGGTCTAAAACGACAAGAAACGGTTTGGACAGATTTCACTGTGTCAAAAGTGCAATAACCTTCTTTCCTTAATGGCTATAGATGTTCTCGCTTATTTGCTCATGGGCTTGTTCAATATATAGGCTGGTTTGATTTAAACGCAAACATTAAGAAAAAGGGGCAAAATCTGTGCGCAATGGAGCTGGCGAAATCGTCCAAATATTTCAGTTTGGCAAAGAAGTCCAAGTCCCTAATAGAAAATGGCTATTATACAGCCTTATTTTGCAAAACCATCGTTTTCTTCAGTCCTTAAAGCAAACTGTTTCTAATAGGAATAATGCACACTTGTTAACACATCGATCCTTTGCCCTATTTAGCAAGCTTTGCTTTCAGTAAATTATTATCAGGCCTGTATACAGCAGATGTGCTAACTTATAAAATGTTGACCGAAATCCTCGAATGCGTTGTCGACTCGAAACGATCATTTAAGTAGGTTTGAAAGAGAAATTACCCCGCAGCATAATCTAAAAATAGTTCAAATATCTCAGAACGCCAGCTTTTGAACGAACTTCTTCCTGACCGCCTGGAAAACCTACAAGTAAAAAGTGACTTCTTAAATATCAGAAAGTTTTCTCAATTATTTTCGGTGGACTTATAAATTCAAATGTATTTCATGGAAAGAATGCATAAAAATATTTATTCGTTTACTCATCTGGTAGGAGAGGACATCTTCTTTTATGTTGATGCTTGAATGAACGGAACAATTCCGTTTTAAGAGAGTTTTTAATCATGAAATTTTTTAAGACCGTGAAATTCCCGTTCATAAAACGTTCTATCTCTCCATTCACTAATGCTGCTTATAGAGTTTACAATCTTCTGCCGAGTATTCTAAACCTCACATGGTCTCCTCTAAATACCGTAGAAAAATATATGTTTTTTCGTACACGGGGAATAGACAGTTTGTAGTTTGAAAACCCCGAATGTGGGTTGAGTTCAAAATTATTCGGGAAATGGAAATTTTTTTCAAAAGCAAATTGTACCACGCCTGTAAGTATGGGCTTTTAAGAAGACGTAATTTCCTGCCGAATTAGTAAAAGAATGAATATATTTTTACACTTCTCCCATGAAATATATTTGACTTTCATATTGACCTAACCGTAAAAAACTCGGCGCCTCGGTGGGATTTGAACCCACGCAGTAAGACGAGGGCTTTAGTACGGCCAACGCTCTAACCACTTGAGCTAGGAGGCCCCGCCGGACGTCATCTGGTGGATTCTAGGTGAATTACTTTGGAAATCCCGCCTGGGCAGTCAACTATCTGGTGGATTCCAGACGTTGCAGTAGGTTGGGCCGGTAACTTGACTCAAATGTGGTTAAACTCATGTCGTCCGGCGGGGTCTCGTAGCGCAAGTGGTTAGAGCGTTGGTCTTACTAAAGCCGTCCCCTTACTGCGTGAGTTCGAATCCCACAGAGGCGCCGAGTTTTTCACGGTTGGGTCAATACGAATTATTCAAACTCTGCCAGAGCATATATGAATATTTGACTTTGTAAGAGCATCGAAAATCAATGAAAAAAAATCATACTTTATAAGAAATCATTTTTTACAGAATGTTGTTCTTGCATCCGGTGCGAAAGCAGTTCTTTCGAAAGTGGGCATGCTAAAGTAATTGAATTAACTTGGGATTATGTTGCAAGATGATTACTAGTACAACCTTACCTAAGTAATCTTTCTAAGTCTAAATGCACTTAAGAATTTCGGTCAACATTTCATGAGTTAGCACATCTACTGCATTTCCTGGGTTATGACAACGAGTTTTGCAAAAGCCTGTATGGAAAAATTGAGAAGCACTCTACCGGTTGCCCACCGTTCAGTGGTCAACGAACCGTCTCGAATGGGCATCCTTGTCCCCGGCCCCATCAAATGAACTCTTCACAACACCCAGAAGGGTGCACAGTGGGACAGGCCAGGTGGCACTGCAAAGTTCGCCTCAGAAGATCTCTTTTCTTTGACCAAACGGATCCATTGATAGTGCGCAGACCACAACACCGGTGGTGTTGATGAACAAGCGTACTCATTGGTGTCAGTTGTCTCCTGCTTGGAAGTGAGTCTTTGGTTCGGTCACCCGGAACGACCGCCAAAGGGCGTCAACTAAAGTGGCCACTGTCACTGATGTTGAAGCGGTAACGGCACTACTCAACGCCTGTCACCTGGAAACGTCTAAGTAGTAAGTGTACTCAGAGCGCCACAATGGCTACGGCGCAGTCCTGTCTCAGAGGAAGGGACGAATTATGTGGACGTGTTACGCGATAGTCATTCAGCACCAGCTAGGTTAACTGACTGAGTGATTTTCGGCAGAAATTGAGCTCGTTCAAAAGCTAGCATCCTGAGGTAACTGAATTATCTTGAGATTATGTTGCAAGGGGATTATTATTGCAACTCAACTTAAGTAATGTTGTCGAGTCGAAAACGCATTTTAGAATTTAAGTCAGCATTTCATGAGTTAGCACATCTACCGTAGGCTCAAGGGGTTAATTAGCGCGTGTGAGCAACAAGGAAGGCGTTTAATGCAGGTCTAATGCGAAGAATATGAGATGATAATTAGAGATAATCAGTATCATCTGGCTACGTCAACATGGGAAAGGTGGGTGCGGAAGAAGTTCGGATCTGCATTATTAGGGACGAGGGGAGGAACGGAAAATATTACGCAGTTGGCAGGTTCGTTGGCTTCGGGGCATTCATAAATTTCCTCAATGCGCACACAAACGGCCTGCACAACCCAGTTGGTTCTATTTTTGGTTGGTTGATGCTGTTCTAGCGACTTTCGATAGGACCCCGAAGAACACACTGAAGGCTTCATTTGTGTGTGGGCGCGATGCCCCCACAGGTGCGCACTAATGAGGCTGCTTGTGTGCCTATTTTTGTCGCGCTAGGGAATTTCGCCTCGTACTTTTGGAGGGACGCTGGCCTATGTGCGTAGGCTAAATGCGCCCAGAGGCGATCGGAGTTTTTTTCCTTTTAAAATTCAATTGGGCAAGAATAATACGCAGGCTAGAGCTGCTGACGAATGCCATGAAACACTTTTGTCGAGAAGTCCCGTCATTTTTCCCTCGACGTGTTTCCACGAAAGGCAGATGTCTAAGTGTAGATTCTTACTACGCGTCGCCAATATTATGAATATCAGGGCCTTCCGGTATTATCATCGGCCGTCAATCATCCGGGATATTCCTTCGCCCAAAACAGGCTCTGAACACTCTTAAACATCTCTTAACTTGTGTCTGCCGAACAGGTTTCCTCATTTCTTTGCGCCCAACAATTGATCAAACTGCCTTTCATGCCGAGGAATTAACATGCCGTTAAAATCCCCATAGTGTTTTCTTTTAACTGGCCCGTCTTTGAATAACATTGTCAGGTTTTCGGTCAAGAGAGGGGAGCGAACCTATCAGCTTCGTCTTAAACCTAGACTGAATTGACGGGCGCGGTTGACTTGCAGCAGGCTAGAGGACGGTTAATTTGTTTTATTGAATTACCCTTGTGAGGATAGCATTCATCTAGCAACCGTGCTCCCTAACCTAGTAATTTACTTGCTTGAATTGACTCTGACTTTCGAGTTGACCAAAAGAAAGCCTAAAGGTGACGAAATAGCACCTCCACCCATCTGGCTTTATAAGGCATTGACCGAAGTGAAGTGCACATTCTATGGTTATTTTGATATTTATCGATATTTCTATAACCTGGCCGTGTCCACTGACTGCTTCGGCAACCCCAGCTCTTGCAAAATAAATAAAACCTCCAGTGCATTCTGAGGTATCCCCATAAATACTAGGTACTGTACGGGTCTGCTATTCGTTTACCGATCGCGGAATGCAGAAAGCAATAATATGACAAACTGCCTAACCGTCTGTCTGGATCTTCCGTAGAGGGATTGGTGTGCAGTCGGGTGTGTATATTTCAAGGTCGCCACCACTCGTGCAACTACTTTTTTGTGAAGCCATCTTCTTAACTAGTCTGGCATAATTCTTCATGGTTTTATATGTGCTACCTTTTTGTTGTTTGTCTAAGTGAATTTCTTCCGTCATTAAAATATAGACTGCCTACTATTTACAGAGTCCGATATGCTCATTACGCCTATGCCTGTTACTCTATCCCATTTCTCTAAATACCAATATTTGAAGAATACCCAAAAACGGGAATTACCTATTTACTTTTTTACTTAAGGGAGCGCACCAAAAACACCAATCCCTTCAGAAAGCTGTTTATTTGATAACACGTACTTGTCCTTATCGGGTTTTCCAGTGTTCAAACATTTTTCCATATTCTTTGGAACTAATGCAGTCAAGTTCCTCCAGCAACTTTTCTTACCCTCATCCGCGTTTGGAAACGTTTTTACTCTGGGTTTTTGCTTCTATTTTTGGAGAACGAGAAACCGTTGTCATGCCGTGTTTCGCAAAGGAATTGTTCATTTTGAACGCCTTGTGCGTAGGTGCGTTGCCATAGCGAAGCAGTCAGTCTCCCAGATCGTCATAATCCAAATCGCTCTTTAGTCTCTACCCCAAGCAGTCGCTTCAGCACTTGCGAAAATTAATGTTGGTTCATTGTGGTACCATAACGAACAAATTTAACATGAGCGAATTCAATGAGGGCAAAAAACAAAGCCATTACGGACCTCGAAGTTGATTTCATTTGGCGTGTGTTATAGGTTCCAACACTTCCACGAGAATGTGGTTTAATTTTTTCGTTTTTAATAGGCATTTTCTCGGGATGAACTCGTACAGAACCGACCGGCGTGGAGAAGAGCAGTGATGGCTGGAGCAGCCATCTATGAAGCCAACCCGATCGCAACTGCCGATGTCAAAAGAAAAGCTTGTAAATTCCAGTCCCCCCATACCAGCAGCGTCAACCTCCAAGCCCTCGCAACACGCCTGCACTGCCGGCGAATAGTCCGCTTGCGGGTCGGCCTCGGTGGACATTTCCGGACACAATGCATCACCTACCCGGCAATCCCAACTCCTGACGTCGCATCCAAACATGTTCCAATCCAACGGCGTTCAGTAGAACGGCCGCCCAACATTCCCCTCCCTCACCGGCGTCGACAACTGCCATTTCCATCATCCTTATTACGACCTCCGTGGAGGTGACAGCGACCACCAGCGCTCTTATTTCCACCACCGAAAGAAATTCTTCTGACGGCTCGGCAAATACCACCCCTATCTCCGCTGATGTTGATTAGGTCCTACACTGTCATCATTGAGATCGCACATCCAGCTCACGTATTACGAGTCAGTTATATATGACAATTCATCGCACTACGATCCTCGTACCAGTGCCAGGAGCCCCATAACCGCTCACCGCATCCGCCTTCATGATCTACACTGTCCACGCACATCCACTCACCGCATGGACAGATTCTGTCACATGCGTATGCACGACAGCGGCATTCGCCGCAGTATCCACACACCTGACGAGAGTTCAATTGTCTTCATCAGCGATGTACACCGTCTACCCCACAGAAGGGTGGGAGCAGGGACGGTGACTTGCGCGTGATTTCTTTCATGGGGATAGCAGACTTGGGCTGTATCTACTGCCGCACAAATTGATTTTTTTGTATTGTGAGGTACTAGATTTCCACATGGGAAGATAATTTTGCTCGCTGATAGTAACTTAACAAAAGAATACATCAGATTGTATGTTGAGGAACTGGCCAGGGACTAGAAAGTGGGAACGGAGTTAACAGATGCAGTAAGTAATCTTTTTTCCAGCAAAATAACTTTGTAGTTTTTGGAGTAATACAGTTACAGAGTGTCCTGAAAACATCAGTGAATTCTTTGCGGTTCTCAGCATTCTCAGTCGAGTTCCTGAGAAAGCAATTTCTGTATTTTGTGTCTATCGGAACCTTTTAAGTCTTCTGACGCGACAGTGAGCTGGTTTATGCTGTACACCGTACATGTTTGTTGTAAGCAAATTACTTTGAACTACATTTTGCATGAGAGGGGAAAGTTTTCGGGCTAAATTCCAATGAATAACGTTTTAGGTGCCCTAGAGGGACACCTGCACATCTGTCATTATTATATCTTCAATCCGACACCTAATACCAGTAAGGGGCGGAAGGAAACCCGCACCATAATTAGTCTTGCAATCGTTAAAATACAATAGTATCATTACCTGCGGCCTTTAATCATTATTCAAATTGACATTGCATGTTTTCATATGTTTTGAAATTGACGGGACGCCCACTCTAAGAACCCATAATATCAAGCCGCAAAGACTTAAAGGAGGCTTCACACACTGCTGGGAGCTAAAACAAATGGTTGCTATTCCAAAAAGTCCGGATAGTTGTAAGATTTACTCTCAGGTTGTTCATATTTCCAATAGGGAATCCCGTTATTAATTTTTTTCACAACATTGTTTTGCCAGAAGCTCAATTTTAAAGTGAATGTAAGCGAAAAAATGGGTGTTTATTTGTTTAACACTATTGCTTTCCTTAGTCAAAAAGTTAAAAGGACGAATGTCAAATGTCAAAGCAATTTCAATGTCATGGAGTGTTTTAGATATGGTAACGATCTACTTGGGGTAACAATGCCTCAATCGTCCCGCTGTGCACATATCATACAATCAAATAATAATACCACAGATCTCCGTCAAATGTGTGTGGTTTTTGTTGGATAATCATATAGTGCCTTTGAAAAAGTCACACAAAACTAATTAGGACACTCAAGACGTGCAGGACTTTTCACTCATTTCCTTGGCATATTCCAAAATTTACCCGACAGAGTGGTATCTATGAAATTTTACATTTACCCTTTTGAGTCAAAGTCACCCCTTTTTTGAAATCTATCAGCTCTTAACTGAATTATTATACCATTGATAATAAGCAAGGTGTCTAATGGAAGAATCCAAGGTCTCGTATGCTTTTGAATGACGATACAGATGCACAGCAATGGGCCCAACTCGGTGCATATTAATTGAGATTCTGAAATGCACTTTCGATCGAATACTTTTAGCTAACTAGAGTTGTAAAACTGATTGTCATGCTGAATAATCCCAAGATATTAACGTCACGACAGGTCGTCGTCTTTTGAATGTACCTCTTTTCGGCTGTCGGCAAACAACCATTTCCAGAAAACGGATAGGATCGCTTCAGTAGCATGATTTTTTTCAACTGATTTTCGAAGACCTGGCAAAGTAAATGAGCCGAAACATTTTACAGAAGCCGTAATCAAATATGCCCTCTGTCGCTTTCGTTTTATTACGACGTTTGTTTCTCCAGATTTTATGCTAGATGAAAGTCTGAACGCTAGTTGTAAAGGGCTTCAATTCAAAAACCTGAAAAAAAAACATTAAAAGTGCATCGCGCAGTTTTGTTTTTAATGTTCCTCATGAAGTTTAGAATGTGATCCATATCCAATGCACAGGTTGAGGAGTCCTACACACTGTCTTTTTAAAAATAAGAAATGTGTGGTTTTTAAAATGGAAAATGTAAAGACTAAAACCCGGCGGCTTTGCAATTGTGTTGGCTTATTCTTCGCTGTTTTAACATTTTGCGCCTTACTTATTCGTAAGTATGGCTTTCACGGTGGTTATGAGAAGGCTATCAGAATTAGCTCGCCAGTTTAAAAAAGAATTCTTCGAATAGATAAACGCCACAGATGACAACAGCTGAATTGAAAAAGGAGACAAAGGAATATTTCGGGAATTTTTTAAGACTGCGTGTAAATCAAGCTCTTCTTTCGTCAATGAGAAACATTTTTTTGTTTCAGGTTGTTAGATACGATATATGAAAATGACAATATTGTTGTGCCAGAACAACGGTTTAATTGCCGAATTTAGAAGTCAGGAAATACAAGAAGAAAATTATTATGTCTCAGTAATTTAAATAAAGAGCCTGACAATGGCACGGTTCGCAACCTCCTGGAAAAACCGTTGTTAACTGTGGCACTAACGCCAACCATGACTATAGCTGTCATGGGTAACCCTAATCCTTAAGACGTAAGCATTTAGGGAAAACTCGAATTTAACGACAACATTGGCCCTAGGTCCTAAACCCCTAATCTAAACCCTAAAACCCTTTCCCAAACTCCTGACCCTAATTCTAATCCCTAGCCTCAACCGCAAATCCAGACTATAACCCAAGCCTGAAAACCTCGGCCCTAGGAATAACCCTACTCCTAATACTAACCCTAACCTTCAGCCCGATCCGGGCAACCTTGAAGTCAATAGCGCTAGTGAAGATCAAAATCTGCGCATCTCATGACTTCTTTGGCGACCTTTTGTCAGGCAGGCCGTTACGAAGCAGAGAATACCGCTACCGACAAAGACAGCGAAGACTGTATTGACCATTTCTGGTTTGTTAGCCATACCTAACTCCGAGATGTGCGAACTCTAGGACCCCATTCCGCAACGTCTTGAGTAGAAGTCCAACTGAGCCACGGGCTCTTTGTCTTGTCGGTTGCGATCGCGTATATACAATGGCTGAGGGGACGCTCACCAATAGTGCTGCAGACCTCACTCAACCCGTCGTGCGTTGGGTCCACATCACACCTACCTAGATAGGATGAGGTAAATTTTTGATAAACCTCCCAAGGGGCTACACACACTTTCCCAACGAGGGGCATATATTACTTAAATGACAGATATATAGGTGAGGCTTAATTATGCTGTCAGTGAGAGCACATTTGGCGTCTTGCAAACAGGTGGCCGAATACCCATTTATCGTTTAATTGCGTGAAGGCGCCAACAACAGAACGCATTTGTTTGTCACCCATACGTTGACATCGTCCGTGTTCAGATATCACATGACCATTTTCTCTGCGAATCTCGCCTATATAAACAAAATGTGAAATTGCAGCATACGTTTATTCTTCCCCATGACAGATTGGATGTTTTCGTTTATCAGTCGAGGCCCGCGAATTATGTTGATGCTTTGTCAGCAGTCATAAGACAACGACCTCCTCCCGGCTAGTCCGTTCATGTTCAATGCACCTGAAAAATCTCAAAGCAAACCGAACAGTTTAAAAAGACCTGTTGGAGGTCATTATTTGTCTGTGGCACATCTGACTGCGCTTCACAAGAAGCGGAACCAAGCAGTGAATTGGATTGGATCATAGTGCACAGTTGTCTGGCAGCCCAGAGGCCCCGCTAGTCTGCGGTTACTGCCACCCACCCACCCTCCAATGTATATGTGCTGGTGAAACGCCTTTGATGTGGGCCTTCATACCGCGTCAACCATTACGCCCAGTCACGTCATCCATTGTTTTATAGACACAAAAGCCGACTGGTGCAGAGGGGAGAGGAGAGAGAGAGAGAGCAAAGCCGTCCACATGGTTCATTGGCGCATTATAGTAAACCTGGCGGGGTCGACTCTATCGGGACGCGCAAAGAACCGTAGCCTGGAAGGTTGACAACTGGCGAAAAAAACTCACGTCTCCTCAGACCCGGGTGTCAGACCCAGTGGCCTTGTAACTGCCCTTCCACTTGTTGTGTGAGCTGCAGTAGGTGAGATAACACATTAAATGTCAATCGAAATTCTGAACTGCGTATTCGTTTCCGGAAGATTAATTAAAAAGGGTTGTCAAACTAATCACCATTCAGTATAATCCTTTAATAATTCAGTTATTTCGGGATTCCGGCTTTCGAACGAACTACTTCTCGGCTGCATGCAAACACAACAGTCTGTAAGAAATGACAACTTATTCAGCGTGCATATTTCTCATCGTTTTTCGATGCCCGTAAAAATTCAATTATGTTCATAGAAAACATGCATAAAAGTATTCATTCTTTTGCTCATTCAGTTGCAAATAACGTCTTCTTCCAATTTTATACTCGAAGGAAGTAAATAACTCAGTTTATTTCTACTAGGCGCACTGTTATGTTGAATTTTACCCCATTATGCTAAAAATACAAGTCTTCTTAAACAGATGTGTAATAATGGTTTATGTCAATTTAAAGTGACTAATCATGCCTCTTCCTGCAACAAAAGTTGTTTTAGTTGATCGCACAATGAAGATCTGTCAGTTTTCCTACATAGGGAATGAAGTTTCTAGCGGTATCAGTACGATAAAATAGCACTTCTTGTGAACAGAGACCTATGACACTGGACTATGATCTTGTGAACGCACATTTTTAGGGCGATATAAGTGAGGATTGTATGCAGTTTGGGGATCATGAGCATTCTAGTTCTTGGAAGGTTAATCACCTACTGTAACACTGAGGCCGCTCGATTGAATGTCTGCTCAAAAAATGTAGACTGTCAAATTGTGGTATACGAGGGTGCATTTAACAGTGCCAAAACAGGTGTTTGGAGAGTAGATGATGTAGAATCTAGACGCTTTCCACTTTCCATGGCTTTCCTGTCATAAAAATAAACTAAGTCAAAAGGAGAGTTAACGTCCTGCAAAAGGTGTCTTCGTCCGTTTGTGCAGTAAAGATCGTGTTCTTGAAACTTGATATGAAAAACTTTGAAACCTTCTGGAGCCAAATGCTCAAGAAACCGGGCAAGCAAAGCTTTTTCATAGAGAGCAGCATTAAGGCGTTTCAGTTCATCATACGGACTCGGATGTTTTTTTACAGAGAAATTATTTGACAGGGCATCTTGGTCGGATTTGGTGTGGTCGCCCTCAGCGATGTTAAAACAGAATTGGCGGGACGCATTTCCAATCCTTTAACCGAAAGTCGGCTTTCACGCATAGCATTTAAAGTTAAAATCATTATCATGTCAAAACCAGCTCCTATATTTTCTGAATCAGGAGAGCAACTTGAGTAAGTTGTAATATGAGTAAAGTATTATAGAGGACTAAACCTCATCAACGGTCTTACCTATAACTCTCGGACCCAATAAAATAGGGAAGAATATAAAATTCAAAATTATGATTGTTTCCAGGTATGCCTTAATAGTGTATTTTGTTCTGCCTACTCGAGCGGTTTTTCAACATTTTCTGACTGCGCAGATCCTTTCAACTAATGCGTGAATTTAAAAAGAATCATGAGCTGTTCAAAAACAATATTATTGTCTTTATGGTTAGAGTTCATTTTCATTAACTGTTGTTAGAACATTAAAAAATCACAAATTTTAATCTTTGAAGCGCGCCTTTTCAAATATTCTATAGGAGTTGGGTTTGTTAGCTGACATTTTGACGAATGCCTATCTTCATATTGGACTTCTATTTACACATTCTCACAAAAAAATATTTCATAAAAGCGACCGCGAAGTAACATCTGGTTGTCTCTAGTTCTTTCAAATTCATGGAGATTAAGCAATGAATGTCCAATGCAATCAGCCTAAAGGAAGTGTAACTTACTGTTAAACTCATTTCATGATGGGTATTCAGCAACAATGTTCCTTCTTGACTAGACACATTCTCGAAAAATTCTGCCTCAAATGTGGAGTCGAATGTTTGCATAATTTGCAAAGCTAATCACGAGTAACAGCTCCATAACCGTAAAGGCTGAGTAATGGATCTGTTGAATGTCTTTTCCGCGCAAAATAGAATTTTCCTCCAGAAAATAGGTCGGAATCGCTTTTAAAGATGATCACTGCTCAGTGTACCTCTATTTAGCAAAGTCGAGGCCTCGGATGCTTGTTCTTTTCCAGATTAACTTTTCTTCTGACAGAATTCGGCCTTCATTTTGGAATGTGATTTTAACCGCAAATCCGGTTGGTCAAGAATCATGCAGTCCCTCTGAAACTTGGCTGGTCGATCAATATGGTGCTCACAAAGGTCTATAAGACGTTGAAACGACTGTTTATTAAATTTTCATCTTAATCTATTCGTAGTCAGTTAAATATTGCTTTTGTTTTTTCCACAAGGTTGAATGCGTTCCTGATAATAGCCAATAACCTAAGTCCACAAATGTCCGCTTATCAAAAGGTCACTCTTTTTGCAGTAAATTACGCCCGACAACCCAAAGAGTACGATGCCCGACATCTTTATTCAACCTACCGCTGTCATCCACGTTCTCTACTAGAGGATCCAGAAGCGTTGGCCCCATGGGCCATCAGTCTACAGCATGCACGCACACTCAGGCAGTCTCAGGCATCCATGTCTCATTTGTCTCCGCTCAATGCAACACAGAGACCAATAGTCGTATCACCCCCCGACTGCCTGAAATTACGCCCACACACTCATAAAAGCAGCCGACACCATAGGCTTGCGCTCTCAGGTACCACTTAACGCTATCAGCACATGTCCTGGCCTCGCCAGCGGCTACTCCTGACTGAAACGGCCGCTCGGAGTTATGATCGCAATAAACTCCTCATTTTATTATTTTCTGTCTTATCACGCTAGTCGACATTTGGCCTGACGATGACAGCACTAAAGGTATAACCACTAGATAAACTGCTACAAGGTCGCAGGGCGTGGTCTATAGCGTCTTCTAGAACGTTTCCGAAGGCGGCTACTTTTTCCCGAGATCCTGCTTCAACTGAGGTTATTCATCGGATGCTCACCATGACGACCAATTCCAGTGAACTTTGGATAATGCATCCTGATGAAATGCGATATTTTTTAAAAACATTTTCACTTTTTTCGATATTGGTCTCTGCTTTTGAGACTGGGTTTTAAAAATAATTTTCAATCTATTCGACAAGACTGTTTGATGATTTTGATGCCGCGATTATCTCCTGCACTTGCAGTTCCCAAAAAACGGGTGATGCACAGAAAGTTAGTTTCCTACCTGGAAAAACATTTCTACAAGCCAAGCAGAAATCATGCATATCCTTCGTATCCCGATTTTATATACAGTAAGTGGGCTAACTCATGAAATCTCAACAGGAATTCCGAAATGCGTTTCCGTTTCGAAAAGATTACTAAAGAAGTGTTGTTAAAAAAATCCTCGTGAAGCATAATTCTATAATAATTCAGTTACCTCAGGATGCTTGACTTTGAATGAACTTCTTTTCGGCTGCATTTAAGAACCAGCTTCTGTAAGAAAGGACTACTTAAGTAGCATGCATTTTTTCACTGATTTTGGATACCCTTAAAGGTTCGATTATATTTAATGGAAAACAGGCAGAGAAATATTCATTTTTTTGCTCATTCAGTAGCGAATTACGTCTTCTTTCAATTTTATACTCGAAGGAAGTGTTTAATTCGATTTTATAAAACTTTTCCAACTCCCGAATAATTTTGAACCCGACCTGCCGTTACACTTGCATGTAGGGTTTCAAAACTACAAGCCATATAATTTCCGCTTACGGAAAACCATACATTTCTCTACGTATTAAGAGAAGATTACATGGGGTGCATAAAATAAAGCAGTGGATTTGAGCCACATCGCTAACTTTGCAAGCCAGATTGGTAGATGAGGAGACATGACGTTTTATGAAGGACCATTTCACGGTATTAAAGAATCTCACAAATGGACACATTTTTAAAATCAAATGAAACCCTTCCTTTGAGTATACAATTGAAAGAAGACTTAATTTGCTACTAGATGAGCAAAAGAATAAACATTTGTATGCATGTTTTACATGAAATATAATCGATCCTTTTAGGGCATCGAAAATCAATGAAAAAATGCATGCAACATAAGTAGTCATTATTTACGGAATATGGTTTTTGGATGCAGCTGGAAAGCCGGCGTCCTGGGGTCATTGAATTATTATTGAATTATGTTTTACGATGACTGTTTTTACAACCCTACGTAATTAATTTTTTTGGAAACGGAAGCGCATTTCTGTTGAGATTTTACGAGTTAGTCCACTTACTGTACGTAAACTTTAAGAGTAAACATTTAGTGTCCTAACTGCTTTCAGCGCCAGCGATATTTGCAGACTTTCATGCTATTTGACTTGAGGGCTATTTCAGCTCTGTTAAGCACAATTCAAGGGGTAGTGATTTGCCTACAAGAGGCCACTGATCATGAATCAATTTTTTTTCCTGCGCAGATTGGATCTAGAAGAGGATCATACTCGCGTTAAAGTAAGCTCTCGTTGACCACTCGATCACACGTGTATTTCAGTCGCAGCCGTCTGAGTCGGTTGAATGCGGGAATGTGAACCTCCTCCCTGTGTTACTGATGGTCTTGTCCCGAATTGCTGACAAGATCAGGAGGGTTAGGATCAAGGCCATGGGCAATGGTTAAGGTTGGAAGGACTAGTGTTATGGTTTGGGTAGAATCGGTTGCGGTTAAACTTAAGACATGGTAATAAAGGCCCCTGTGAAATTTAGCGCGAGGTCAGTTGTAGTACTGGTCGGCTGCATATTCCCGTCTCCGGCGTCTAAATCCTACTGAAGTCGTTTTGACTGATGCTCCTCATGCCCTCCCCGATGCTAGTCGTTGTTTTAGAGGCTTAGTTTTAAAATTATTTTCAATCTATTCGACAAGAGAGCTTGATGATTTTGGCGCCGCGATTCTCTTCCGCTTTGCAGCTCCAGAAATAATGGATGATGTCCAGAAAGTCAGTTTTCTACCTGAAAGAATACTTCTGCAGGCCAAGCTGGAATCGTGCGTATCCGTCGTAACCCGATTTTATAAAGGTAAATTTACGACCATAAATTTACTGTCCTAACTACTTGCAGCGCCTGCGATACTTGCAAACCTTCATGTCATTTGACTTTAGGGCACTGTCACCTAAAGTGCTACTGATTTGCCTACAAAAGGCCCGCGATCATAGATCAGTTTTTTTCCTGGGCAAAATGAACCTTAAAGAGGACCATATCCGCGTTAAAGTTAACTCCTGTTGACCACCCGATCATGCATGCATTTCGGTCGTAGCCGCCTGAGTCGGTTGGACAAGGGAATATGAACCTTCTCCCCTGTATTGCAAGTGGCCTTGTTTTAACTTCCGGGGAGGCAGGAGGGAGGTCAGAGTTGCTGTCAGCAATAGGGGGTTGGGATAAGGGTTACGGTTAAGGTAAGGAGATCAGTATTAATGTTAGATTCAGGAGAGTTGGGGTTAAGGGCAGGATGCAGGAAAAGGAACAACCTGGAATTTGGTGGGAGGCCAATTGTGGTGCAAGTCGAGGTGCATGTTCCCGTCCTCGACCTGAGTCTTTGTGAATTTGTTTTGACTGCCTCTTCTCATACCCCCTACCCCCTAGAAACACTTTCCAAACTCTCCAGTTGGAGAGTTCAGTCTGCTGCTGACAGCCAGCATAAAAATTTCTTCAGTGTTGGGCCGGAACGATTTGCTAATGGAAATCAGCATTAGCTTTATTGTGTGCGGCGTTTGACTAGCTGGACATTTTCGGTCCTAAAAAGTGCATATGCACGTTTCCTTTGGTTCTAAAGAGCGTGCAATTCTCCACAACCTGAGTATTCTCCGCTTGATTTGAATTTGCCGGAGACGCGCTCTGTGTGGCGCGCAATGTCTTCTCGCCGATCCTATCATCTTGATGATAAACTATTAGCAGAATCCATGCGTAGTCATTCCGTCCAGTACAAAAGGTTTGATCAGACTGAGAAAATATGTCGCCAAGACTTTTATTCCACCATCCTCACGTGATGTCCCCCGACCGACGACATCACCAGCGACCTGTGCAGTTTAGTCAGAATCCTAGCTCTAATAGGCTATTCCTCGTTGTTGCTATTTCAAAACATTTTCGTGCATTCGATTTCAGTGAACCTATGCTTCGATGTTTTGACGTGTCTAGGACAGCTACATGTAGTCACATACGGACTTTCATAATTATATTTCATATCATTATCGCCTGGGCTGACATTGAGCAGTCTGACCTACGCGGGTCTACTCACTAATTTAATAAGGGCGGTCAAACACTTTTTGCAGCTACCTAGCCTTCACCGCAGACTTTCGACTCACAGAGCAAATTATCGACTCATCAAGATTTGGAGCATGCACTTTCCCGAAGCCAGAACTAGATCTTCCTTAAAGACCAACCAATCGAAGATTTCCGCCTTATGGCCCTACTTGTGTGGTTTAATGGTCGCTCCTGCAGTGCGTGCAGATCCCACAGCTTCCGATACGTTTCAGCATCCATGCCGGCCAAACCTTTCGGTTTTCTTGAGTAACGGCTGGTCCCTTCATCTAGACCCGGCTATTGTGATCTTGGGATTTGGGCAGCTCATTCGATTCTCTCGTGCTGAAGGGAGTCTTTGGAGACAGATGTAGCTCCATTAACCACTGATGTGCGCAAAAGTGTCTAACGGTTATTAAGCGGCCTAATTAATTAACAGGTACTCGTCTCCTTCAAAATTTTCCTTCTAAATAGTAGGTTTACAGGATATTTTGTGTTCTTTTTCAGAAGGCAACTACGTCTTCTTTTCAATGCTTCTCACATTTCCGTATAAAGTCTGTACATCTTTCGAAGGTGGGTAACAGCGGCTCGGGCAACTAAGTTGTTTACCTCATTCTACAGAAGGTTCTTCACTGCTGATGACTGCTATCTTGACGCCAGTTAATGCCGCGCAAATATGTCGACCTACTTTATCGGCAAACCATCAGCAATCTGTAATATCTTGCAGATTACCTCTTAAACTTCGTCTGCGAACGAGTTTTTAAAATATATTATTACTGCTGAAAGGCACCTTATCGCCTTGAACTGTAGACCAATATCATGTCCGTGCTTCATTCATAAGGAACTTGCCTCGGATTAGAAACTGGATTCGTTAAGTAATCCGAGGAGTGAGTGACGTGCAAAAGTCGACATAATTTCTCGCATGCAACACATCCCGACAAAAGAAAATCTGGGGTTCTTTGATTCTTGTTCGGAATGCAATCAACCGACTCGGTGCCGCTAGAATTAGCACCCCCCTCGCCTCGACAAGTGGCGACGTTGCGACTTCGAAAGGCCATTAATCAGGCATCTCAGTGTTGCTAGACAGACCGCAAATGTTTCCAGATTTTTTTGGTGAACGGTTACGTGTTTATTCTAGACAACTGAGCCGAAGTCCAAGTTGACAGGATAGCGAACTTCCACCGTCACTAATTCTGGACGCTTTTCTAAAAAGGCTGCCTCGAACCAGTTCAAAACCTCAAGGGTTTTATGGGATAAAATACGATAATTGTGCCCTTTGAATATTTATATTGAAAGTTTGTCTGTACACGGTGACAGCCAGTGGAAAAAGGTATTATGATTCAACAAATCCTGGTTAGATACCCCCAACTGTCTTCAAAATTGACAGTGAAACATATGAGGCTCAGTTGATTAGATAAAATCATTAAATACCTGTACCTAAGCTGGTCAAACGCAATCGTTTACGTAAGTTACTGTGTGCTAATGGAAGGGCATGTTTAGGCCTGATTTTTCTCATCCTAATAAACTGACTATACGGAAACGTTTCCCTGATATTCCTTTAACTATCTCTCCAGCGTGAAGGACGACCTCCCTAATTATTTAACCTGTCTTGGTAAAACGAGGGCATCAGTCGGCCGAAATGTCGTCGTTTATTGCTCGATTGTGTAATTGGACGTGTTTCACTTATTTGACATCTGACTGCACTGCTAAAATCGACTCGGAGTAACCTTAGCAGAATGGCAAATTTCTCAGTCAGTATCCTGAACAATAGCATAACCTGCGTAGTCGTTCCATGCGCAAACGGTTCGAGTTGTCAAAATAGCAAACTGTCCGTTTAGATGTTACGCTCCTCTCTCCCTCGTACTATTACCATGTTGATTTCTGTGCTTAATTTCCGGAAAATGTTTTTTGCTTGGAAATATGCTGATTCTTTAAAGGCTCTCGTTTGCTTGAGTTGACTAGAAAGACACATTCGCTTGCCTGTCGTTTTTGGAGTGATGGTCAGACGTTTTGTGACCAAGTTCCATTTTGCTGTTTCCGACTTCTCAGCATGTAAGTCTTGGTAGGAAATCGCTCATGCCCATCACGTCCTATATCCTAAAACCTTGTGAAATATTTTTTTTCTGCATTCTGATATTGCTTCACCATAATTAATATTAACTTTTTGACGTGGGAATTCAAGGCTCCTAGAAAAATGTGGTTAACATTTACATCTCCGCAAAAAATGTTTTCGCAAACCACTTACTTCAACATGCAGGACCCAATACTGAGCGCTCTTTTACAGGCATAATTGACATAAATTTTCCACATAGATGAGAGGGACAGATATAAAAATATTCCTGACACGACAGCACACATTTAGTGTGCCTGAACTTTGGGCCTATGCAGCGGAAAAATCCGTAATCAGAAAAGTGATCACGTGAGAAACAGGAAACTTTGGTCACGAAGGTGGAGGGACGCCGAAAGCTCCACTTCGCTTGCTAGGATGGGAGGCCTGTGAATCGGACGAGGAGGTGGAGGAGTGAAGTTGTTCAACGCGACCGCTAGGAGGACGGATTGCAGAGTAAAAGGTGTTGTGGTTGCGACAAGCCACACAGGTTTAAATTCATGAATCACGTCATTACGGAAGGGAATTTAAATTCATCCAACATCCAGAAGTCGAAAAACCTGCTCAAGAAGCAGATAACGACTGAGATGCTTTTAAAAAAGGATAATTTAACGGAATATTTACGTTCCAAAGTAGTTTATTTCGGATAGCAGTTGACAAATGAGAGCAGAAACGACGATATTTAACTGTGTGCGCCAGAGAAATAAATATGATGTCGCCGCAGCTCCCATTCCGCGGATGGTCAGTATGGTGCAAGTAATACAGGATCGAAATAACAAAAATGCTGTCTTTTAATAATAATAACATCATTTTCAGCAACTCAAGTTAAGGTATTACATTTATGAGTTATATATCAATATTGTTAATACTAAAGTAATATCAATGCCATGATTAAGTAGCTATTGTTTTTCAATCAGGCCGTAATGGGGGAAAACGCTGTAAAACTAATCGTCGTGCAGCATAATTATTAAATAATTTGGTTACCTGTGATGCCAGCTTTCGAACGAACTTCTTTTCGGTTGCGAGCAAAAACTATATTCTGTAAACCATGACTACTAATGCAGCATGCATTTTCTCATTGATCATCGATGCCCTTTAAAATTCAATTATATTTCATGGAAAACATGCACAAAGCTATTCATTCTCTTGCATATTCGGTAGAAAATTGCGTCTTCTTTCAAGTTTATACTCTAATGATGCGTATACTTCGGTTTTCAAGAACCTTTCGAATTCCCGAATAAATTTGAATCGCACCTGCCATCACACTTGTATTCAGGGTTTCCAAACTACAAGTCCCATATTTTCTGCGTACGGAGAGCCATACACTTTTCGACGGTATTAAGAGGAGACCATGTGCTGTTCATAAAATTTAGCAGCGGATTTCAGCCATATTTTTAACTTAACAAACAATATTACTAAATGCATAGACACGATGTTTTAAGAACGATCATTTAACTATATTAAAAAAATCTTATAACTAGACTCTTTTTAAAGACCGAGTATAAAATTGGAAGAAGACTCACTTTTCTACCGGATGAACAAAAGACTGAGTATTGTTATCCATATTTTCTATGAAATATGATTGAATTTTTAAGGTTATCGAAAATCTATGGGAAAATGCATGTCACCTAATTTGTCACTTTTTACAGAGCATGGCGTTTGAATGTAGCCAAAAAGAAGTTCATTCGAAAGCCGGCATCATGAGATAGCTAAATTATTAGAGAATTATGCTGCACGATGATCAAATTTTGCAACCCTACTTAATTAATCTTGTCTAAACGAAAACGCACTACGGAATTTCGGCTGACATTTCGTGACTTAGTCTACCCACTGGATGTGTATGTTTATACATATATGTATGAATATTCATGTATACAAGTGTAATAACTACTCTACCATAGCAAATTTCCTAATAACCGTGTGGTTTTCCCAAATAGCAGGATAACATGAAAGCCCCCGGACAGCATGAGTCTTCCGCGTTAGTCAAACTGGGATCTTTGATGATTTCTCATATCCGAGGAAAAACTGAACGCATACAGTCAGAATTAGAAGGAATCCGAATTGAACTGATTGATGAAACTCCCTCTATACCCTAAAATCAAATTAACAGGAATATTCTCTGTGAAAAATTTCCACTTTCACAAAAGTGTCACGGTTGACGATGGTCATCTTGATCGCCTTGTTCTTGACAGAAACGCTTAACTACACATAATACTAGTCCCTGGGACTGTCTGCGAAGGTTTCGAATTGAGTTCTGAGGCTCAGTGAAACGAGCGTGTCTCTTTAGCTGATCAGTGAACCTCCAATCACAACTGATGGGGCTATAAACCCATGTTTCGATGGCTAGAATGTTGGGCTTGCTGAAGCACGATGGTCAAAGAGCGCCGATTTGAACCTAAAGTCTCAGAAACCTGGGCTTGGGTAAGGCGTTTCTTGGTCGGTCACCAGGAGGTCAGTTTGGTAAAAAATCAAGCCTAAATAAGGTCACCAACTACTCCGTCGGTTTCTGATATCGACATAATCCGTTAATGCGTACGAAAGAAACTTTGAATTCAAGACGACTGTAAAAAACAAGAGCTAATTGTTTTTTGGTGGATTTCTTTCAATTCTTAAAAGTTCTTTAGTCCCACTCTGTTCTTACTTTTTTCTGCTTCACACGGGAAGTTTCGCCTGGCTTATTCACAACGAATTAGAATTCTTTCTAAGTTAGAGTCAGTGGACTCAACCCCATTTTCCCAAAAGCATACAATTTGACGAGCGAGTTACCAACGTTTGCGCAACAGATAAATCATCGTGACTTACCAGTATCTGGCATGCTGTAACTTTTGTTCGATGGCTAAATATTGATCGTCTTAACTTCTCTGAATGAGATTCTACCGGTTTACAGATATTGTGCACTTTCCAACTTCTGCTATTTTATCGCGAGGACGTTGTACCACTCGCGTTCCACAGACTAACCTAGGAAGATACCTGGAGTTCGGAGACATAGTCCTGCTTGGTCAACAAATTATTACTTTTGTACTATTATTGATTGCATTAGGCGTAGTGTAACTTACGGATAATTTCAATTTGAAATGTTGCGATTCTGATTCACAATTACAGGGTTCGTTGCACATGGGACAGAGAACTGTCGGTCTATGGGGTTGGGCCGGTCGTTGGGGTTCGAGTTTTACGGATAGCATTTATGGTTCAAAGTTAAAAGTTAGAGTTAGGGTTTAGGGCTAGGGCGTTAGTGTTTAGAGTTAGAGAATCATTCGGCACCCACTTCCTACAACTTCCATCTACGGTCTACGCCCGATTGGTCGCATTCTTTGGTCGGTCCAGTTTCAATAACCTTGGGAGGCCAATCATCCTTGTTCTCCGTAGAATTGGTTTTGCTGTTTACCTGCAGCGAATTTTGTATTGTGCGCTGCTTACGCTGAGATTTAATGTCCACTAGAACAAACTGTCATACTGACCGACAATACCTGCATTTTCCCCTTAGCTATCTCACAGTCTTCATTGGTTTCCCAGAGTCCCATCCCGTAAAGACCCTTTTATCATGGTTCTTGTATTGGACGCGCCCGAGATTCCCTATTTCTTACCAGGAGTACGTTTCTGAGCCTCGCCGGATGATGTTCCTCTGAAAGCGAATTAGAATGCTCTCTTTTAGCGCATGGTTGTTTCTTTTATTAAGTTTTTGCTAAGGAACGGTAAATACACGCCCCATGGCAAAACAGTTATCTTAAGCAAGGCCTCATTCTTCCTAAGAGCGACCGTGACGTCTGGTTTATCCCCTTCAAAAGTCGTTCTTTGCGCTGTTAAAGGCTTGATTTCATCGCAAGTGTTTTTGTGCCTTCTCCATCGCTAACCCAGCAGCCATCGGCCTCTTAATCTTCTTACATCAAAGCCTCACAGTTTAAGAATCCTGTAGGAATTTGTGTTTTTGGGTACTCTTTATCAATGGCTTATCAACACGATTATCCACAATTTTATTGACTCCTAATCTTGCATACTGTACATAAATTGTTACCATACTGCTCAGCACGCCAGTTTTGTTGGCTCAAGAAGCTGGATCTCATCTCACGAAGCACTTTCTTTGCTACAGAAAGCATCGAAGAGGTCACTCACTCATGAACTAATTGCCCAGGGGGACAAAATATATGAGGCTTATCATTGAAGTTGCTTTGTCGTTTAGGGAATGTGTACGCATATACTGAGTTGGGACTGCGAAAAGGGCTGAATATATAGGCCCACTAAAAAGACGGGATCTTTATAATTATTTTATCAGTATGACAGATGGTTGCAACAATTAACGGAATCCGCTGAAGATAGTTCCGCCGCGTTTGTTTAATTACCCCAACAAAGTGCCAGGATAGACACCGCAATTTGAAGTGAGTTTGGACTTGTAAACGGGCGGAAAACAGGCAGTTCGGGGTTATCAGTTAAGGAGGGTTGAATTTGGGTAGGACGATATGCGGTTGGTAAGTTTAACCCTAACCCCTTCCATAACCCTACTTCTTAGCCTAACCCCAACATTAGCCCCAACTGTAATCCTTTATCGCAACCATAACCTTAATATGACAGGCTTACCTTAATCGAATAAGTAAGCGTGTTGTAGTAAAATAAACTTAAGCTCGCATATTCAGTTAGTACTGCGGTTGGATTTGCATGGGCGTGGCAGTACTTTCTCCGGAAGGAATGTAAAATACAGAAAGTGTTCCTGAGTTAGCCTAATGAAACGCGATTGTTGCAAGCAATATCTCTCTTTCATCACTTCTTTATGAGAAATAAGATGTAGTGTATATATTCTCATTTTTATTTGAACGTGTGCATTGCCTAACTGTAACCACTGCCCTAATTCTGTGCAACGGCTGTCAGCAACAATATCATCAAAACTGTGGCGACGCAGTGTCACCAGAAAAGAAAAGAAAAAAGCTCGAATCTACTAACGTTCGTAATTTTGCGTGGGGCTGTTCTTCATAAATGACGGATTCAGCACCTATAATGATAAAAAGTTCAGGGTTAAGTATATGCGCGGGCTGGGGAAAAAAGTATAGAGAGCTGCCTACAATATTTTTAAAAGAAGATGTTATCCAATAGAGGTCTTGGCCGGCCCTTCGTCGGCTGGGTCCAAACCGGCGAATCTGTATATGTATATATACATATACATACATATACATATACAGATTCGCCGGTCTGTACCACCCTGAGGTCTCGGGCTGCTAAAATGTCTACATTGGTTCATTGTTCTGCACCCCCCCCCCACGTTAATTTTTAGTAAGAGCAAAACTCGTTTTTATAAAAAAAAGTCCGGCGTGGAGAGCAGTCAGATAGTAAACAATACTGGAAATATTGCTAGATGAGGTGCATATGTCTGCCAGTAGATCCTCCGTGTTGAAACGCCGGTGAATTTGTTAAACAGTATTTAGCACTTTCTAACCCAGTGCATATTTTTAATACAAGTGGATAAAACATATCGAGAGCTATAAGAGTGATTTATTAAGTCCAGGAAGTTCTAAATACTTTTTAACGGGTGAGCATTCCGACACCTCCTAAATAGACTCATGTTGATAGAATGCACGATTTAAGTCGTTAAAGAATTCCCCTGTTGAATGACGTTTTGCTAGAAAGGAAGGAACGTTGGTTGATGCGACGCGGATCCTTTTTAAATTGGCATTTATGATGCCGAAGACGCGTCTTCGATGCCATTTCAAAAAAATTTCCCAGTCCACATTAGGATCAAGTCCCTGTAACAACTGAAATGTTAGCATAATGTCACTTCTGTCTTGCCTTTAGTGGGGGTGTAGGCGTTTGAGGTGGTTAGGTGTTGTTCCTAAGTCAGATTTTTCAGTTCAAAAACAAACCTTGCAGCGCGCCGTTGTAAACACTCAAGGTTATTTACGTTTTCCGAAGCCACGGCCGTCAAGCCTGAAGGCATATTCCTGCTGTGGTGGCACAAATGCTCCGTATACTATGCCGAGGACATCTGTATCGAGTTTGACAAACGTTCTGCGTATCGTCCTCATGATTGGCGTTGTCCGCACTGCGTGTTTGGAGCACTGCGTTGTTACCCTTTAATCATCTTTACCGAATACTCCAAGATCTTTTTTGAGCATTTACGGTTTTATGTATTTGATTTTTCAAAATATACTGGCGTGAAGGCAAACTTCTTTTTCGTCTCGCTGACACTACGCGCATTAACACGCATTTGTCGACATCGAAGTGTGTGCATCCGAGCTCTCTCCATGTCTACAACCTTTCTATGTCCTCTTGCAGTATCTGGGAGTTTCTCTCATCTTTTATCACCGCTCAGAGCTTAAGATCACCCAACTTTACTCAACTCGAAAATAATTTCAAGGTCGGGCCGATATCAAGGTTCTTCGCTTTCCATGAAGGACATATTCTTCATGCCCCAAAAACTACCAAACTGCACACATTAATTATCAAATTGTACATATCCGTTTTTTAAAAAACTTTTGCGATTATTTTGCCTTGGAACTCAGGTTTTTTGAACTTAAAACACAATGTCAAGTCGCGCTCTATTGGCTGAACAGACAGCCAGAACAAATGAAATCAAAGTGCAGTCGAAATGGATTAGTTTGTTTTAGGTTTTTCTCCGGAGTTCAAAGGAGACTGACAGTGCCCAAGGGGCGCTTAAATAAACTATTCCATTCTGTAAATCCCTATATCGGCTTTCCTTCCAGTAACAGGTCATTTACATAGATAGCATATAGGAGTAGCCCAAGGACGGATCCTTGTGGGCTTCAATTTCAACAGACGCTCATTTCGAACGTTAGCCACCCGTAGTAGTAGTAGTAGTAGTAGTAGTAGTAGTAGTAGTAGTAGTAGTAGTAGTAGTAGTAGTAGTAGTAGTAGTAGTAGTAATCTTCTCTAGTTTCCAGGTCGAGCATTTTTGGATGAGGTGCTTTTGTGGAACGAAATCGAAGGCCTTGCTTAAGTCAACGTAAATGACATCACCTGACCATCCTTCGTCCACCGCTTTCGACCAACGTTCGAACTATTTATAGAGATTTGTGAGGTAGGACCTCTTCTCATAGAAAACATGCTGAGCCGAACTGATCTAACAACGGAATACACTGATCGATATAATCGAATTTCCTTATTATCCTCTTCATTAGCTTACAGCAGATGCAAGTCAGAGTGAACATCCGTCAGTTAGTGCGAAATAGCCATGATCCTTCCTTATCAATGGGTACAATATTTGCCAATTTCTGAGTATCGGGAAGTTTACCAGCTGCAAGAGATCTGCTTAAGATGATACGCAGTAGCTCGGCTAATTCATAAGTTAGGTTGCGTAGGAGCACGCCTGGGACCTCATGTGGTCTGGGGAGTTGGCCTGATTCGTTTTCTTTCATTCGGCAAAAACTACATTTGGCGTAGATAATGCTGTGCTTATAAATTGCCTAGGAAGGAGACGCGACAGGCATTTGGGCTGAATTGGGGGCTCTGTCGTATGAACACTTTGTAAAATTTAGAGAGAAAATTGGCTTTTTAGCCCATCCTCCACAATCGTGTTTTCCTTGCTTTAGAAGGTTGCAAGATGGCCACAATTCTTGGTATTACTTCTGATGTAAGCGTAGAATGTTTCGGATTTTGCGACATCATTTTTAGAAGCTTAACTTCCTAGGATGTGTTGGCTTCCGGGGGAATCTTTTGCATCAATTGCGCTGTCACCTGAAATTAGTAAAATTCTCTGGATCTCCTTTCTTACCGCTGCCACTGGCCATCTCGGCCTGCTTCTGCTCGAATGTTTTTTTGAGGGGACAGTGCAATTCCACCAAGTCCTTCATAGTTAATTTAACGGTTTATCAACATTCACTGACACCTCGTAACACTTCCGTTCGCAGCGTGTGTTTAGTCGTTGATTTCATTTTATTAAAGGCATTTCCCGCAAGACATTTCTCGACGACTTTGAACTTCGTTTGGGAACAACCACAAGCGTTGATTCCTTCACTAACGTCGTGTAATCACAGGAGTCTAAGGACGAACCTAAGACTCTTTTATCAGCACTTTCCTCGCTCTTGGTGAATATTAGATCCAGGCAACTAGATCTCTGGCTTTCACGTATTCGTGTGATTTTTCGGACACACTGGAAGAGGAATTTATCGAGTGTCATGTCGAAAATCATTTAATCGGATCCTTAACCATGGCCTTTATTTGTCGTAAAGCCCGAGTCTACAAGCGGGGCGGTGAAATATCCTGCAATTACCTTCTTTGTCCCCTGACTGTACTCGAGTAGTCGAGTAATCAACGCTTAGTCGTTTTAACGGGCTCACTGGAAGACTTATGTACAACAGTGGCAGTAATATTTTTAGATCTAGGAACCAGAAGAAGGCACTTCAGCCTCTCTTAATCATGATCGTTTGAGCATTCCTCGGTCGGTGTATGTGCAACTGCACTACTTATATACACGGCAACTCCACCGCCCATTGCTTTGTCTAAGTGTCGTCCCAGCACTTGATAGTCACCTATTTGCATTTCGCAGTCTTTTACGTCTTGATTGACCTACGTTTCAGTTAGTGCAATAACATCGGGACGAATTTCCGTCACAGTGATTTTGATTCATCGATTTTATTTGGAGGTTTTACACATTTTCATAGTAGGACTCGATTTTGTGCTGATTTTGTGTTGACTTCATTGCCGGGTAGTGTGACTTCCGCTAGAAGAACACGTGTCCTCTATCAAAGGGGTTTTTGTTGTCGAACAACCACTCCATTCATTATTACCCGCCCCCTTTCTCCATGTTTTTTTTCATAATTTTTTGATTCTACGTTCGTTGACCTCCGTTTCATCGTCTCTCATACAAAGTAGTCCGGTTAAAAGTAAAACACCTCTGCGACCGCGGGTTCCCCGACCATCCGTTTGAATACAAGATCTCTGTGAATTTAGCGTTCAAAAACTACGTTTAAAGACCTCGATTTCTTCCTCTGATAGTTTGCGTTATTTTTAATGTTCGGGCTGAGAAGTTTCCAAATTTCAATCTCACCCATCTCACTTATCATTTCACTCAGATACTCCTGCAAGGGCGTGATATCATCATTTACTCTACGCTTAGGATTACTGCTGATTGATTAAGGAAGTCCATGGAGGCTTATGCGCTTCGATCAACCTACAACACTTCTGTCCATGGGACGTTATTTATT
The DNA here is from genome assembly GCA_902702965.1 of Spirometra erinaceieuropaei. NCBI lineage: Eukaryota > Metazoa > Platyhelminthes > Cestoda > Diphyllobothriidea > Diphyllobothriidae > Spirometra > Spirometra erinaceieuropaei. Next base: position 436,771 of record CACRXP010000513.1, read on the forward strand.
AAATAACATTGCTGATGTTTGGACTGCCTTAATTCGGGCTTCAAATCCATCGATATCGGGATTTTTTAGAACGGCCACTTAAACCCTCGGTCCACTGATGTGTGTCTTTGCACTGGTTGATGTCTCCTAGAGTTGTGCTTCGAAAATGCGCACACTGTTTGGAGACCGGTTACTTCCATCGTTAGCTGCCCATTTCATGTCCTGCTTTCACCGACATACCTTTACCAATTTCATTATCTGCCTGCGACTCTTGTTCGTGCGAGTGTGATTTCGTCGCTTTCGGACTGGCGACCTTTCCCCGCATTCCACCCTAACTCCCTTTTCCTATTCTTCTTTACTTCTGGAGGTCCTACCTGACTATTGTTGATGGTTATCCTGCACACTATGTTCTTCGTTTTTGATAACTCATTTCGTTGACTGTCTCTCGCTCCACTCCGTGTTATCTTTTGCGTAGACTCTGCTGGTCGATGCTCTGGGGCAAGACTCCTCCAAGTAAAGTCCTTCGTGCTTCTCAATTTCTCCCTCTACCTGATTTAATTTGAAGGCCAGCAGCAGACAATCATCGCAAGCATTTTCTGCATAAGTCGGTCGTCCACCATTTATAAGGCATTTAGAACGCCTCGGAAGATAAGGGAGTCGACTACAATGCAGACGCTTACGCCTAATAAGGGCCGTTTTTCTAAAATTGCCTGACTTGTGGCCTTGTTAGCGGAATGAGTAGAACTTCTGACTGGTGTACAAAATTGCGTATTGTAAATTGTCTGTCGAACACTGGGTACATCTTGGGCGTCAGTGGAGTTTAAGTTCCTCATGCGCCCGTCCACCATTATTCTTGCCTATGATATTATTGGGAGTTTTGGGATACTTGATGGATATAGGCATGCCAACAGAAGTGGGTGTGCATGTACGGCAGATGGACTAACTCACGAAATGTCGTGATCGAAATTTGAGTGGGAGATATATCATAGGCTTGGTGTTGTTATTTGTGCTTATTAAAATGAATTGAGGGACAGAAAGCCATTTACCGAAGAGGAATTCATTTCCAGACAATTTTATTAAAGGATAACAGTTCATAAATTGGGCGAAATCTGACTTTCCTCGATAGTTAGATAATTTTCTACGCTATTGAGATTTGCAGACAAAAACTTCAAGTGAGGAAAATGAAGTACTCACCGGATCAAGAGACTTGTTCGGCTGACGTTTCGAAGAGCTGGGGCGGCTCTCCATTATCAAAGCGTCCAGTGAAAAATCAATCAGAATATTGAATCGACAGCGGGTCTGCAATTTCCGTCCGGTTTCCCCAACGTAATTGCAGTCTCCATCCTTACAACGTATTTGATAGACAACTGCTGAAGTTTCAGTGGGTGGCAGTATGTCTTTGGGTTGCATCAAACGGCGGCGAACTGTTGCCTGGGGTCTATGGGCAACGCCTACCCTGGCGGGTTGTAACAGTCGTGAAACCGCCTCTGTGACTCCTTTAATGTAAGGAATAGTCCTCCATATTTCGCGTTTTTCTTCGTGTGGTCGTCGTCTGTTCACTCGGCGCTTGCTATGCTTGATGAAGTAGCTTGGGTATCCTTTGATTCGAAGGAGGTCATGAAGGTATTGTTGTTCAACTCTTTTGTCGGCTGGTGTGCTGCAGTGTGTTTCAACTCTTTGGAACAGAGTACGGACGCAGCTGCGTTTGTGAGAGAGGGAGGGATTGCCGTTGAATTGCAGTATTTGTCTTGTGTTGGTGGCCTTTCTAAAAACGGTAGTTTGTAATTGTCCAGTCGCACACCGACGCACAAGGACATCGAGGAAGGGAAGTTGGTTGTTTGTTTCGACTTCCATCGCGAATTGGATGTTCGGGACAAACGAGTTTAGTAATTCTTTAAGGTGCTCCCCGTCAGATGATTTTACAATGACGAAGGTGTCATCGACGTAACGAGCCCAGAACTTCGGTTGATACTTGGTGAACACCAAGTGTTCTATCCGTTGAAGAACCACTATAGCAATCAGCACTGATATGGGTGAGCCCATAGGCGTGCCTTTGATTTGTTCATATATTTGTCCACTAAAGTTGAAATATGTTGTTAGGCAATACCGTAAGAGCTCCATGAGATGTTCGGTCTGGAGAGGATTGTCTCTCGTTGTAGCAATCAGCCAGAAGTTGTCTCACAAAGTCAATCGTTAGTTGTTGTAGGATGAAGGTGAAGAGTGAAACGACATAAAAAGATGCCATGCATTCATTTGCCTCTAGTTCCAGATGTTTTAAATGTTCAAGGAACTGATCAGCAAAAGCCACTGTCGTTGGGATCCTTCTGCCGGGTACTTAAAACAAGCAAACATCCATTTTACCAAACCGTATGCAGGAGTACCACGTAGAAAGACGATGGGCCTAAGAGGTATGTTCGCTTTGCGTACCTTCGGAAGACCATAAAACCTCGCGGTGGCAGAGTCACAGGGTTTCGTAAGAAACCAGTCCTTTACTGTGGTTGCCCCATTTGCTCTGAGTTTGCCGGGCAGCCGTAGTAGGCAGGGCACCCCAAGGACTGAGCGTCTCACACTTGAGGCTTGGTACTTAGATGCCAACTACATGAACAGGCATCTAGACCTTCCTTCGGCCTATAAAGTCGTACGTCAGTACATACGCCGTGACGAAGACAATACAGTCATACGGAGCCTAAGTCTACCGAGAAAACACGGCCTGTCGACCAATTCACCCAAAAGGGGAACGCAAACGCAACTAACTCCAATTGAGGTGACGACACACAATAGAGTAGGCCACCAACATTCGCAGGCGAAGGCCAATGGACCAAGACAGCGAAGGAAAATAAAAATCGATCAGCCCAAGGCCAACCAATCCGGCTGTCGATTCAATATTCTGATTGATTTTTCACTCGACGCTTTGATAATGGAAAGCCGCCCCAGGTCTTCGAAACGTCAGCCGAGCAAGTCTCTGGACCCGGTGAGCACTTCATTTTCCTCAGATTATCGACCCGGATCTCTTGTCTTTGCTAACCTTAGCAAAACTTCCCGCTTATGCGCATTTTGCCTCAATCGAAAATCAATATAAACAGGAAGAGTACGAAATAAATCCCGTCTGGGGACGGAAAATTTTTGTTTGGCTTCCGTGCAAATCAGGTTAGGTTGAGGTGCAGGTCGCCATGCGGATGAAAGACAGCTAATAGTTACCCGATATACACGAGTAGGGGCCCGGCATGTGTTAACAATTATCAGCCGGTCAGCCTCACCTGCACTTGCTGTGATACAATGGAAACCTTACTTAAGTAGGCCAGAGAGCCACTTGTTCTCGGTATTCCAGCACAGCTTCAGACAGAACTGCCATGCCTTTCCAGTTTATTATTCTCGACCAAGCATTGGATTCGCGCACTGGACGGAGATGTTAGGGTAGACGTTATCTGCATTAATTTCGAGATGGCCCTCGGGAGTGTCCCTTATAAAAGGGCAATATATAAACTATCTGAAATTATAGAAAAGGGAAAGCGGCCGACATGGATCGCGGATTTTCTCACAGGAAGATCGTAAACTATGTGTTTCAATGTTTTGAAGTCATCCAAGGGCTCAGTCATATGGGCGCTGTTGTTCCTCTTTTGCACCGGTGACCGTGTCAGCAACCCGGATTGCAGCAAATTTATGTTTTCCGGCGACGATAAGCTGTGGAAAGCTCCCAGGTTTGAGGCACTTCAATATTGCCTCAACTGGTTTAACAGTTGGCCTGTTTGTTGGCTGTTTAATGTTAACGCTGATGAGATTGCACTTTTAATGCCCCATCTCAAAGGATCGAGGAGGAAGAAAGTTCGTTTCGACTCCTCTATAATGAGCAGTCCCTTTTGACTGTTGAGGAATACAAAGATCTCGGTGTTCTGATAACCACCTCGCTTAAATCATCGACGCAGTGTTCAAAGGCTGTCAAAGGCACGACACAGATGTTATCTGTGCTGAGGCGAAGATTTCTGCAGACCTATAAGAATCTGTTTGGGAAACCTATACGGCATCTGTTCGGTCTCACTTGAAGTATGCCTTCCAGACCTCTCGACCGTGGTTTCGGAGGAATTATCAACAGCTGGAACGAGTGCCAACGAGGACTACGTACATGGTCAAGAATCTTGGTCATCTTCCGTACGAAACCAGGCTGGCTGAAATTAGTTGGTTTCCTCTCAATTGCAGGCAGCTACGAGGCAATCTCATTCAAACCTACCGGATTGCCAGAGGCCGTGAGTGTTCCCTTGACTTTGATGACTTTCTCAAATTACGTGGGACGGGCCTTCTGCGTGGTCATCTTCTTAAACTTCAGGGGGGATTGGTTCATACAGACACCCGATGGAACGTCCTTTCGCAGAGATTCGCTGGAATATGGAACGGCCTCCCTGGTTGAAACTGTCGGCGAGCGCCCCCTACCACTGTACATTTTCGATCGAAACCAACAAGGCAACGAACCCGTGACTTAGTGGTTATAGGCGTTAGACTTCTAACTAACAGGTCGCGAGTTCGAGCACCAGGTGTTCCGAATTTTGGGGTTGGGTATGACGGGCGGACGACGGCTAATAAGCCGGAAATGGCCATTCCAGTCTCCCTTCTCTTCCTCGGTAATACTATTATAGTTGTATTACTGCTTGTGTAATTATAAAGTGTGGGCAGGTATAAATTCCCTTGTTCTTAATCACCCTCAGCATTTAGGGTGACTCGAGGTCGCATCCGTGCAGCGTTAGCATATGTCAGCTTGTGCAGCAGCAGTAGTTATCCCTGGTTCCTCGCTTGAAAACCAATCAAAACTAACAAAATAAGCGAAAAATGAGTGACTTTAACCGCTTGTTTAAGCACCACATATTATTAAAAGGGACCTTGCCACATGCTCATTTAGGCAAGTCTGATCCATTTTCCTCCCACTCGTACTGTTGTCCAGGGAGGTAAAGGCATGCAACTGTATCCTCGATTTTAAAATAATACTAACAAATAAATAATAATTTTTAAGAAAGCTCCTTGGGGTTCCAACATAACATGTATAAATAAATTTTCAGATGAGTTTTAGAATAGGTAGACAGAAACTCCAGAATATTCAGCTCATGCTTTTTGAATCAAAAGATTGGCCAGAAAAGTTATTGGCGAGCAATGAAGAGAAATCCTTTCCTAATATACAAAATATATGCGATTGGATTAACTTTAATAGAGAAAAATCTGTCACTCATGAAAGGATAAGAGTGCGGGCAGGACCAGCCTGCATGTTGTAATGTATAACGGATTCTAAAAGGACATCGTCAGGACAGAAAAAATTTCACTTATGGAAGAATAAGTACCTGGATCAGACAGGACTGGCCTGCACCCGGTAATGTATAAGTGATTCGATGCGGACATCGTCAAGGCAGGATTGATACACCGGATTAGGCTCTTCGCGTCAAACAGTTGAGACAAAAAACCCAGACGGTCACAGTCCGTTTTCAGTCCAGACGAAGAGGAGGCAAGGGACACAACCATAGGATCCGTTTGCAGACCGACTAAACTACTAGTAGGTGACGAATACGGAGGATTCCGCCGTGAACGTCCACAGACCGATTAGGGTCGAGGTGAAGTGACATTAAGAAATGCGAGATTCATCGCTATGGGAAAGGAGTGGTAGCAGCGCATTTAGTAGCCAAATATAAACAGGGGTTGTAAAATCATAAGAGGGAAATTCACCTTGATCTAATTTAATTTAATATTAAATGCCAGTTTACAGGCATTGCCAAGGGAAGCGATCTAACACAAATACGACCAGCAGTGAAAAAAAAACTCCTGACGAACAAAATATAGTTGATGGTGGTTTTTATGGTTTGGAGGGTTCAGGAGAAAAAAACTCCTGGCGGTAGATTTTCGAACGTCAAGAAGGGGGGGCGAAGGGGGTTGCACGGTATCGGAGATTATCGGACGTCAATTCCTTTCATGGAGGTTGTAATAGTCAAGGTAGAGGCGTTTAGGAACAGCTGGTGAGATCGGCCATGGTGTTCAGAGACCACAAACGCCATCGCTACGGTATAGTCGATCAGTGGATGCAGAACCCAAAATTTGAGGAAGCTTTTCTGAATGCAAAAATCGAGTAATAGTTCTCTTAAATAAAGGATAATTTTGCAGAGTTGTCACACTCATTGGTAGTTTATTCCAAATAGCAATTGCATTTACAGTAAAGAACCGACGATATTTAACAGTACGTGCCAGAGGCAGAAATAAGAAGACCTCACGGTGACTGTTACGTCGTGGGTGGATATGATGTCTGAAAGAAGTGAGTGGGTTAAATGTGGGATTATAGAAGAGTTTTAATAGCAAAAATAGTCCCTTTTGTAATCTACGGAACCATAAAGGATCGAGGCCCGTAAGCCGGCAACGTTCCTGCTAAGACAAATGTCGGTGTTCTGGGGTTAAAATCCTCTTGGTAAAAAAGTGTTGAACGGATTCTGATTTCTTCCGCTCATTAGCACGCATGAGGCTAAATAAAAACGAACAGTATTCCAGACCAGGTCTAACGTACATGTTGTAAAGGCGCATTCTGATGTCCCTAGTTTTAAAGTTTCGGATGATAAACCCGGTCGTTCTGCGTGCTTTGGAGACTATCAAGGCACAGTGCTCCGAGAGATTAAGACTCTTGGAGTATGATATGCGCAGATCCTTAGTAACCCTGGGCGCAGTTATGGAGTGACCTTCAATACTTAGTTGAGGTTGACGGTCGTCGCCAACCACCATGACTGAGCACTTATGCCAAGAAAGAGAAGGGCGCCATGTGCGGCACCACTGGGCGAAAGCCTGTAGATCGCTCTTTAGGAGCTCAAGCACGATGTCATGATCTGCCGGCTTATATCGATATGCATCTTTAAGATCAGCGGCATACATGAAAAGCTTACCATTCTGAAATAAATCGGGTACATCATTAACGAAAAGGCAAAATGAAAGCGAGCCGAGTACACTACACTGAATGACTCCACTCCTCACACGTGTGGGGTTGGAGATGGTATTGGAAATCTTAACGCGTTGTGTACGAGTGCCCGGGTAAGAGGATATAAAAATCAAAATTTTGCCACGTATTCCGAAAGAGGACAGTTTCAAGAGAAGAAAAGCATGGTCAACACGGTCAAAAGCCTTAGTGAAATCGAAATATACTCTGTAAAGTGCAAAACCATTGCCCCTAGATTGGAGAACATAGTCAAAGAAAGAGAGTTAACAGGTGTCACAAGATCGAGCTTTGAGGAATCCTTGCTGAGCAGCACTCAGTAGGTTATTCACTGTTAAGTGACGCATCATCTTATCCTTGATCAATGTCTCTATGATCTTCGAAACTGCGGGGAGGGTGTTTATTGAACGAAAGTAATCAAATGATGTAGATTTGTCGTGCTTAGGAATGGGCAAAATGTGTGATTCCTTCCACAAGGTAGGATAAGTTTCACCTTCAAGAGCGATTTTAAATATCTTGCATAAGAGGGATGGGAAAATCGTGTTTGCATCGGCTTTTAAAATGCTTACTGGGACACCATCAGGGCCTGGACTATAAGATTGACGAAAACGCCAGATCGCAACAGTCACATCCCACAAAGTGAAAGTTACAGTTTCTAGGACTGCCCCAGTCAGTGCCTGGATGGTCGGAAGCGGAGTGGTCGAGTCCTCATTAAACGTTTTGGACAAGAAATCATTGAAGCTATCCGCGGTTAACTGGGCATCAACTATGGGATTTCCGAGAGCGTCTCGGAGGATAGGATGCTGCGTCTTTCGGTGAGTTCGTATTTTTCCAGAGAAAAGTTTCGAGACGTTTAACGAATGGTTTTCGGTAAACTGGACCTCTTCGGCTAGCTGTTTTCTTCAGACAATCTCTTAGGTCGATCAAAAATATCATAAATCAAGGGCAGAACAGAAACATCGTTCTGCAGATGGAAACAACGATAAAGTCTGCGCAATCTGCGACGAAAGCGTAAGGGTAGGAAAACCTCATCCCCAACATTTATAATTTTCTTACGGGGGACAAAACGAGAAATAAGCGAATCCAAAATTTCGTACAGATTTGCAGTGCAAACATGTACATCCGAACTAAGAAAGAAATCAGTCCAGTCGTGGGAATTAAGGTGTGTTAATAATTCGGTTGAGCGAGTTGATCGGAAATTGCGGAAAAAGCTATACTTTGGGGACGACGTTTTGTCAGCCTCGAATTCCAACATTGAAACAACTATGTCATGGTCAGAGCCCCCGAGTGGGCCTTGGGATGACACCGACGATGACATGCAGCCTCTACAGAAAATAAGGTCGAGTATGCTTGAGCCTCGGGTGGGAAAATCGACAACCTGAGTCCACATCCCAACATCCACAGCCTCAAGAAAGTCTTCGAACCTTCTGAGGCCTGAAGGCGGAGACCAGCGGACTTCAGGGAGATTAAAGTCACCCGCAACCAATTGATACTTAAAGCTTAAGTCGACCGCAGCATTAAATGCCTGTGAGAGTAAACGATCAAAATTGTCATTGGCGTTGGGAGGACGATAGACGCAGCCAACGAGTAAGGAGAACTTATTTTTTAGTGCAACCTGGAGCCAGCAGCTGCCTTCTACTGCTGAAAAGTGCGGGAGGTCGAACGGCAAAAATGTAAGTGGGGAGGCCGCAAGCTTTCGCCGTTTAGCACGTGCTCTGCGGGGCATTACAGATAAGAAAATTTTTTCGTAACAGAAGAAGGGGCAACACGTTGCCAACGTACGGAAAATCGCACTTAATAGCAAGTGCTACTGTTATTTTACTACGAAAAGTAGAAAGAGATAGTAGGGAAAGGAGGCACTACAAAGGTTTTTTACAATATACGACTATTTTGCCAGACTGTCAAATAAAACTGGGAAAAATTATATCTTGTATTGAAAGGCGACTTTTAAAAGGCGCTCAAGTAAAAAAGAGGCATCAGTTGCTTAAGAATATCCAGATAAATGCAAAGCTTCACTTATCTTTGAAATTGAGCTGCGCGCCTTGACCTTGACTACCATTAAATCCCAGGAGGACACTTCTCAAAGTCAAAAAGTTGAATGCTCGGGATTGAAACCGCAAATAGCGACGCTATACTTTCGGTGTAATGTCTCCCGCAATTGCTATTTGAATGTTGATAACTTAGACAATGCCCCATGTTCCTGCGGGAGATTATTCCAAATGAAGGCAACTTTGGATGCAAAAATAGGGTGCATTTAGATGTAGTGGAATAGGCGGCAGAATTACCGTGGAGGAGGTACGCCTGGTATAGGACCGATGTCTCGGAGTGAGAGTGCCAATAAGCAGAAGACTGGAGCTAGATTAAATGCGGAAAAGGAGGTAAAGACCAGCTTCGAAACCTTTAATCCATAAAAACTTTTTGGTGGCCAGCCAAAATTTCCGAGTTTAAGATATACTGGATGCAGCTTGAAAGAAGCGTTTCCAAGTGAAAACGATCACTCGTTCATTTAACCAAAGAAAGGACAGCAGTGCTCGAGGACTGGAAGGACAAACGACCGGTGCCAAATAAGCGGCCGCAGGTCTTCCATCACGGCTACCTTCCGTACTACTGTTTGTTCAGTAGGTGTGCTTGTGGTATTTTTTTTTGCCGCGGCGGCAAAAAAAATACCACAAGCACACCTACTGAACAAACAGTAGTACGGAAGGTAGCCGTGATGGAAGACCTGCGGCCTCCACGGTCTGAAAAAACCTTTAAACACGCCTACCCAATAGGCTCTGTAGGGTTTATGTGGACTTCCCATCCTCTATTGCCTAAAATTCATGTCCAATGCACACTGCCACATTTATACCCTTACGCACACAAACTTCTCCTTTCCTAAACCACCTCTGGGCAGTTCGCATGCGCGGCCGTTGTGCTGTTAACTGCGGGGTTGTCGGTTTTTTGGCTTACGTGCAGTTTCCCGCCATCATCTGTCGGTTTTAAGTCATGGTCCACTTGCCTCCCTTCCCACGCATTCCGGAGTCCATCTAATTGAGGTGCCAGCATTCCCCTTTCGTCAGTCAGACTACCACTTACGTCAGCTGCTTACTAACGTTTTCAGTCCGGCATCCACTTCCGGGGGTGTACATGAACCTCCGTCACTCCCTCCCCATCTTCTGCAACACCCCACCCCCCCCAACACCTAACGGCTTACAGCCTACGCCGTCTAAACTTAAGACTTTTACTTGGGGCAGCTGCAACCAAAGGCTTCAGGCTCTTAGACCACTGCGGTATTTGCATACACCCCTACCGCTCCCTCACCGCTTAGCCCACGCCTTCCTCCCTCCCCCTCCCAAAGGCTTGTCACCTACGTCGTTCTAACATACATCCCGGCAGTCCATCTCCCCTTCAGGCCAGCTTACCGCATTCGACAGTTCCCTCACCGGCTGTTCCCACTTCCGTCTGCTTCACAGTCTACTGTTTCCCCCCTACCGGCTTTGTTAGTTGACCTGATATGCCCTTCACAGCGGGTGGTTCACGTCGCCAGTTACCAGCTACACCGACTCCTACTTACCGTCTACCATGGCCGAATGCGGCCTAAGAC
>CACRXP010000513.1:453303-466052 GCA_902702965.1 Spirometra erinaceieuropaei
AGTACAACATTGAGGCTCCTGTTAACCTCAAAGTTACCGGTTTCTGATTTTGACTGCAAATATTTTTAGGGTCACAATTTCTTCTTATTAACAAAAATCACAACAATCAAGCGCATTCTTGCATATCAAAAGCGACTGCGTTTGTACTACCATGCCAGCATACTTCAACTATTTGCCGCTACGCATTTGATATATATTCTGATATTTCCTGTGAAATGGCATTATGTGTAGTTGTTGTTATTAATATTTGGTATTGTTTTCAGATTAGCAGAGGTACTAGATTGTCTTATGAAATATCCGAGTCACCGTCGATTCTTAGATTTGTTGCATTTTGGCGTCTTGGCTTAAGTGATCTGACTGCAAACTGAGGTGCTTCTTAATGCTTATCTTCCGTTTTATACGTAGCTTGTCAGTCCTTGTGTTCAGTGCGGGTGTGCAACTTGCCGCCGCAAACACATTGTTGATAGGTTTCTTGTTAGTAATCGGAATTTAAGTCCAAATTACTTTCCCGCCATGTCCTTTCAAAGGGATTCCCTAACCTTCCAGGATCTGCTGGCAGAAACCCGAGAGCATGGATATATAACTTCGCGAATTTGTCGTCGGGACAACCATTCCCACTGTACATCCTATGCGGCTGCATACTGACACTCTAGCCCTGTATTTTCTACATAACTGCACGCGTTAGCTATTGATTTGACCTTGTGCTTAAATGGATTTCCAACAGTTAACTTGAAAGTACTCAAACGATTCCACTTACCACCATTTCCACAGACTTTAGTAAATTGAGTCGTCCAACCAGAGAGATACAGTTAGCCCGCACGACTCGAGTTTCAGTGTGCGTCTGCACCATAATGGCCAAGCCATTGACTTTACAAAGAGGTATGGCTTTCCTTTCACTTTTCAGACATAAAATAGACATAAACAGAGCCATTGAACTTTTGGATAATCTTTTGAAATGTCCATCACTGCAGCCCGCGAAACTTGCTGCTTTGCAGCGCATATTGCAGTCAGATTTCCTAAATATGGTCCGTGAAGGGTATGAACATATATACCATGTCGTCGACATGGCCGGCCCTGAAGAGGTTTGTCGACTACTTTGTTTTTAAGACCTCTTCATCTTTCATTTGCGTTTTCCTTACCTTTTTAGCTATATTCTGTTAGCAATCCGTTTCCAGCTCCTTCTGACGTTAAGTTGAGTGTGACTAGCTTCCACACGTACTGACTCTTATCAGTGTCTGTTTGGCACAATTTATCCACCAGTCTGCTCTTACAGGAATAAAATTTGTCAGGCAAGACCAAAAGATCCATCGGGGCAGTGCTTGCACCATTCTAGTCTGTCAGAAATGCCAGGGATTTGGCGGGTAAATAGAGCAGCGACGTACTGTGCGTCTACTAAATAAAGTTCTAGTCCAACTTCATAATGGCTCTAGGGCGGATCTGAGGGTTGAGAACTGTATGCATCCAGCTGGCCGGAAAGGTCCTCTAGTACTTACCGCCAGTTTACATGTTGTAGAACTTTATGTCAAGTTTGCTCTGCTCTGCTTCATAAATTCTTAGGGCATTCCGCGCCTCCTATGTTAATTCGCACCCATCAGTAAGTTCTTTCGCTGACGTCGACTTCCATAAAATGCGATAAATGGCCTGCACCGTCGTTCTGTGTAGTCTGTATTGCCAAGATTGTTATCGCTGTTATGTCCGTCAGATCCCTGTTGACATCTATAAGGAGCGTGGACAAACTTTTGTCCTTCTGTCGCCTATAAATATGTACAAAACAGGCTTTCAACGCGGGTGTTTAGGAAAAAGTCCCTTAAGAGCCATAGCATCCTTGTACGGGTGATGTCTGAGATGTATTTTGAACCCTCTTGGCACGCACGCAAACGAAGTTCGGGATGTGCTTTTTGAGAGGGGTTCACATGGTCGTGCTACAAAGTCTAGGCAGCGACAGTTTTTAAAACTGGGGATTTGCTAAAGCCATAACCCCTCAGCATGTGAGCACGGTTGTCGTCTGTTGATATTCTTTTCTCCTACTGTGGAACCGAATTAGGTGTTTTTGCATGGCTTTGCTGGGCCGACCATTCAAATTACAGAGCAGTTTTGATCAAAATGGTGAACAGTCTGCGTGCATTATACAAACCGGTGGACATTTTCACAGTTATCACTTTTAGGCTGAAATTTTTTGGTGCCTTATGTCTTTCTTGACGAATTATTTCCTGTTTTATATTTGAGGTGCGCGCAAGTGCTACAGCTAAGGCTACTGTAGCGGCCTTTGCTGCCAGTGAGGGCCATGCCCATCCACGAATCGTGGAGCTGCCGAAGACAGACGAAGGTCTGGGCTTCAACGTAATGGGTGGCAAGGAGCAGAATTCGCCTATCTATATCAGCCGCATTATCCCTGGTGGTGTGGCCCATCGTCATGGCGGCCTCAAACGAGGAGATCAGCTTCTCTCTGTAAACGGGGTATCCGTGGAAAATGAACATCACGAAAAAGCGGTTGAACTACTTAAGTCTGCTCAAGGTGAGTGTTGATTCTGTCGCATTTCTGGACAACTATGCCGGTGGAGATGAGCGAACGGTTTTGTTTTGTCGGACTCGTCTCCCGGACGGAGTGGTAGAGTGCACAGTTTCTACTGTGAGTGAATACTGCACCGACACCTTTTTCGCAGTTCGTACGTACAGCGCGTGACCGATCTCATGAAATGTTGGCCAAAATTCTGGAATGCGTTTCCGATTAGGAAGGATTACTTAAGTGGGGTTATTATACTCATTATCATGCAGCATACCCCTATAATATTTCGGACTCGCCAGGATGTCGGATTTTGAATGCACCTCTTTTTGGCCTCATGCAGAAATCACTCGGCAAAAAATGACTACTTAAGTAGTATGCATTTTTCTTATAGATTTTCGGTGGTCTTATAAATTCAAATAAATTTTACAGAAAACACGCACAAAAGTATGCTTCCTTTTGCTCATTTGGTAGGAAATCACATTGTTTTCATATTGTATGCCCGAAGTGAGTGTGTATTTAAGTTTTAAAAAAGTTTCTAATTATGATATTTTTAAGACCGTACGATGTCCATGCATGCAAGACCGCACATGTCCGTTTGATAATGCTCCTCATGAAATGTACAACGCAATCCGGATCCATTGCAAAATTTCGTGAACTCCATGTGGTATCTCTTTAAAGGTATAGAGGAATATATAATTTTCCTTACGCGGAAGGCGTGCGCTTTGTGGACAGAAATTGCTGAACGCTGATGCAATGGCAGATCAGGCTGAAAATTATTCAGGAATTGGGAAACTTTTCTAAAACCTAAGCACACACGTTCTGCGGGCAGAAGAAAGCTTACTTTTGTGCATGGTTTCTGTGAAATATGTTTGAATTTATAAGACAATCGAAAATCAATAGGAAAAATGCATGCTACTTAAGTAGTCAGTTTTTGCCGAGTGGTTTCTACAGGAGGTCAAAAAGAAGTGCATTCAAAATCCGGCATCCTGGCGAGTTCGAAATGTTATAGGGTTATGCTGCATGATAATGAGTATAATAATCCCACTTAAGTAATCCTTCCCAATCGGAAACACATTCCAGAATCTTGGCCAACATTTCATGAGATCGGTTACGCGCTGTACATATCTCGCAAGCCGGCTGTCATGTCCGACCTTTATGAATGCATGTCAGCGGCGGTGGCTTCTAGTATTTCGAACGGGACCATCCTATCCACCTATCCCAAACGTATAAGAAAAGTTCACGATCTTTGTCACCATCTGCTATCAACGAGCTGTCCGATGTACAACTGGGAGGTTTACTTAGGACGAATTGGCTCTCCACCAGCGAGACCACGCGTCATTCTTTAGTAGCCTTTTTGCGGTCGAATGCTTAGATAGTTTATCGTCGCAGTATCCCTTAATCTGGTCGTACTATGCTTGACTGAAGGTCGTTTATTGAGCTCACCCTTTGTTTGGCTGTTCTTTTGTACTTGTCGACTGATATTCGGCTCAGTTTTTGAGCAGACAAACGAAGCGGGGTTCTCTGCTGAAAAATTTGGGAAACTTACACTTTTAATCGGAAGTAATTGTAGGCTATGCTGGTCTCATTGTTTTGTCGCTCCTCTTCAGCTAGACGTCAGCACTGCAACCATAGGGGGGGGGGGGGACAACACGACATCATGACTAGATTTCTCCGTCTTGTTAAGTTGTACATTTTTCGTCCTTTCAAAATTTCAAGATGCCCTTCGCCTGCAGGTCCTCATAAGTAGTATCGCTCTTCATAGGAAGTGCCGCTTCTTGTTTTGGGCAATCTTGATAATTAGGATAAAATTCTGCGCAGTGCAGGCGACGAATTCTTTACGGCAAGACATGGTATGTTTGTGAGCTGGCTAGCCCAGTTCATGTAATTTGATACGTTTGGTATTCCTTGTAGCCGCGTCACCCCGGTTCGTTTTTCCCCCCTCTGTTAGGGCATATACCTCGGTTTTAAGTTTCAATTTTGCACTTTGACTTCCTTAAAGGCACCGTACGACTGGTTGTGCGCTACACGCCTAAGGTGCTGGACGAGATGGAGGCACGTTTCGACAAGCAGAAGACTCGGAGAAGGCCTCAGCCGTGACATATGCGTCCACCCCGTCCCCATCACCCTCACCTATCTATTATGGGAGAGGGAACTTGTCGCATTGCACTAACTGAGAATCCGTTTGATCTTTTTCGAACTTCCAGCACTATCATCTTGTCCGGTCTAACACTGTTTTCATAACTTGGCAAAATCAACGAGTTTCCCTTGTCAACTCTTTCTTTATCCTGACTAGTACTTTTCCCCAACCTCGATTTTATACTACTATGGTCATTCATGCCTGCCTGTGATGCATAACGTGTTTTTTTTCTTTATTTATACTTATTTCAACGGATTGTACAACTCTTCCAATAGAAAACCCTTGTTCTCAGCTGGTATTCTCCATTGACGCCACCTGAAGAGGATTTAGTCGCTGTAACAAGTGGTTTTTTGGCCCGACGTTTCAGATTCTCACTGAGACATTCGCAGATAAAGACGATGGAGGCGCGAAGATGCAGCCACTACGGGGGACAGTTTTTACGCCACAAAATGCTTACTCTAATTGGAAGCTTCTACATTCATCTCTGGGACCCATATATGATACGATGATGGTTTGTTAGTCCGCAGCGGAGTCGTTAACTGCCGGAATTTATTCACCATTGTGAATTCTTGGGAGGCGGGGATCGTTGCGCATGTTGATCGTCTGGAATGTGCAAAATACGCGCTAAGAACTGTTTTTTTCGCGTAGAGCAGACACTTCTAGAATGTTCGCATGCACTGTCGAGGAGGATCTAAGTTCGACCGCTGACGTTTACAGAGTGCAGTGCTTTGCCTTCGTGCATCTCGCCGAATTGCAGGCTTTCGACAAGTGTTTGCGTGAATAACATCTAGAGACGAAACACCTGTAATCGCGAAATAGGCAGTGGTTGCTTTTTCGAAGGGGATGATTATGCCCTATTGATGCCCAATACACATTCTTCTAGATGTGTAGTGGACCTTTTACTAGAGCCAAACGTTTACGGACGGGAACAGGTTCTATGTATTTGTTACCGCCAATTGACTCCGCTCCGTTGGACCGGTGATTGCCTCTAGTCAGGACTAGTGGGAGCAGGGCTGAGATGATAGCCGGCGTCTGGGTCGTCGAAAAACTGGAAAATCCCAGCCTGCGTCCCCCCTACTCCAAGGATTTTGTGTCAATTCATGACGCAAATTCGGCTTTCTGCCAGTACATGTGCTACGAGGATTGTAGCTTTGTGAGTTTTATTCAACTTCTTTTTTCCATTAAAATCCGTTGTCTGGGAAGAAACAAAATCGCGCTCTGATGCTCACGACTGATAATTCCGCACAGAGGATGGCCACGTCTCCTTTCTGGTTTGCTTGCTGGAAAGCAGCTTCGACGCACTGGAATATAAGCAAATAACTTTTCTTCTTAATCCCAACTTTTGTCTGGAAAGTATTTGGACAGATAGAACAATATCCGCGCAATCTATGTCGACTGGAATTTTGATCCAAACACACAGATTACTTGCGGCATCGTAGACGACACTGGAGTGGCGTGCAAACTCGTCATAAAAGTGCACTTCGTATAAATGTGCACTTGTTGTGGCTGATAAGCGTCTTAGAAACAATGCATTGGAAGATAGGCGCCCGGCACAAATACCACCTCCATGTAAAGTTACAAATTTGTCCGCTGGACTGTAAGCCAGGATATTTCTGAAGAGTCCCGCCGTTTCCTTTTGATTAGAGCCAAGAGAACTCGGGTGACACCTTGTTTTAAGAAAATTGATCTAATACAACCTGATTATTGGGAAAAATTCAAATACATTAAATTGTTTAGAAAGAAATCCCTATGGCTGAGCACTTTTGGTCAGTTATCATGGGTCCTTCAACCCCTAATATGAGCAACAGACAACGTCACTACTCTACGCGCCAAAGGTGATATTCAATTTAATAAACAATGGCGCAAGCCTTGCATGATCAAACAAAACCGAAGCTGGAATTGGAATGACTTTCTGTCTGGCATAAGAAGCCACTATATCCAGTTCCTCGTTCGTAATGGGTAATTGTTCCTGCTCCACCACAAGGACAAGGCGATCTGTAAAAAAAAGTATGCAACGTCATTAGCGTGTTAAAGTTTTGCACATTGGGGTTAGGTAGTGACAAAATATTGTTATGGTGACCAGTGTGAAAACTGACCAATGGTATTTCGATGTGGAACTGATTAACGCTAGTGGCTGCGCGATCAAGGAGGCAGTTGACAAGAGGGGACGCGATCGTTGGAACGAGGATTTCATTTGCCTGATGTTTCGGATTTGCACTCGAATCCATCATCAGAGACGACTGTAGGTGGGTGACAATGGAGTGCGGTATTCATAAGACGCAGTCACTATGCAACCTCACGCCTATCACAATACCTGAACTGTCATCGTGGAACCACTTACTACTTTCGGTAACGGTGTTGGCTTCGCGTCCCCGTTATATTTGCAACCTGCTCCATTAAGATAGTGAAGTACGCACTTTGCAACTACCATCCTGGTTTGCGAAAAGTAATCTCCGGTGAACTTGATGGTAATGGACTGTGCTCAAACATTCACCAGCACATCTTTGGTTAAGTTGTCTTAGTTACGACGAACTATACATGAAGATGTAGTCAAATGATAAACGTAAAGCAGTAGGCGATCTTTCCATTCTGGGAAAATAATTCGAATAGGTAGTTTAGTTCAATTTTGTAACTTTCTTCATCAGAGCACTGTATTTTTGCTCGATGTATCAGACTTGACAGTACTCCTCTTGTGAGAGATCGGACCGTTGCTCTCATAGTTTAGAATTATTTCCGCATATGTTTCTTTGCGGTAAACGGAAGTGTGTAATGTCCCGCCAGTCTTACGCTGTACGATATCATCTAGAAATGGAAGTTTACTGTCAACTTCTTTTTCAAGCGTGAATTTAATTCCCAGAATGGTTGTGTTAATGGTATTGTGGAGCATTTCAAGTTGATCCTTTTTAACGACAATAAATGTGTCGTCCACATATCGTACACACAACTTAGGGTTAACAAATGGAAGAGCTGCCGATTCTAGTTTCTGCACTGTCACCTTGGCAAGAAAGCCGGATATAGGTGGTCTCATTGGAGCTCCTTTTAGTTGTTGATAATATTTGTGATCGATCGAAAAATATGTTTCCAAGCAAAGGTCCATGAGTTCAAATAAGGCAGCTGCGGAAACATCCGTGTCATAGGACTCTAGTTTATAAGTGCATTGCTTTGCGAAATCTAGCGGTATGGATGTGAATAAAGAAACGATATCAAAGGAGACCATTATTACATCCGCGGAATTGTTATTCCTCTCAGTTTCCCTAGAAACTGTATGGAGTTCCGAAGGAAGTTTCGCAATCTATCGTAAGTGGGAGGAGTTGGTGGAATAACCACTTAGAGATTTTGTAAGTGCGTGAACCGACTAATGGTACTATCGGTCGCAGTGATACCTCAGGTTTGTAAACTTTGGGTAATTCGTAGATCTTGGCGATGGTTGGCTCGGATTGGCTCAGGGATTTTGCAATATCTCCTGGCAGTTTTTCGTTCCCGTGAGGCGCTTCAGCAGCTTATCAATAGACGAATTCTGTCCCTTCGTAGGGTCTGTGGAAGGAGGCTCATACGATGAGCTATCTTCTTAAAGCGACAGCATCTTCTCATTGTAATCTGATTTGTTCAAAGTCGCAGCTAAGCCTCCCTTGTCTGCGGGGAGAATGACAATGCTTTCGTCAGTTTTGCGATTTTTAAATGCCTTCCTTTCCTCATATGATAGTGTTGAAAAGTGAGTTCGATCTCTTAAGGCCTGTACAGTGTCGTTATATGTAATTAATCAGACTGAGAATACGTATCATAAATCCATTATATATAATATAATTTTTGATTAACGGGTTACATTACTGCAAACACATAAAGGACATGTCTGCAGGTCGGTCTTAACAGAACTCGTACCTATGTTTTAGCATTTCAAATAATCCTACTAACTACAATTAAGTAACACCTTAGGGCACCAACAGGTAGTCTCCAGGATCATCTATCGGTGATATATAATTCATCCAAGCCTACCTTTATATGTCTTCAGGATGTTCTCCGCTCTGTGGACGTCTGCCGACTCTTCGTCCTTTCCATCCTCCAAGGACATTCTTTGTGCCTCGGGTGCTATCACTCCTCTCGTCGCCATGCGACTCACCGGTAGCCTGTCTGACGCCGGCGAGACATTAAACACTTGAGCATGCTGTATTAGGGTTTTAGGGCACACCTTCAAGGCCTCCCATTTTGCAAAACCGTAGGCTGTTTTTTCTCTTTGTAGGAGGGGTTGCAGTTTCTGCGCCTTTTCGTTCATCGTCACCTTAGAGACATCTGTAGAAGTTAGAGGGATAAACAATTTGGTTTTCGATAGGGTCCACGTTTGTGTAGCCTAGCTAAACTCCACCGAACAACTGTTTTATGCTTCAGATACTCTAACCCGCATACTTGTTTGAATTTTATTTTGTCGGAAATAGGGGTCCCCCGTACTACAAGTGGTTTTGCGCTAACTTCCCAGGGTACATATTCCCCTGTCATTACTTTGTTTCTGTCCATAATTCTAACCGTCTTAACCCTGTACTACAGGCTCTTTTTTCCCTGTCCAACCGGACTTTTTTTACCACACTAATTTAGGGAAATTTGAAACTCGTGCGACCAGGATGGGACCGAAACAACAATCGTCCGAATTCATGTTTGGCGCTCCACGAGTCAAGTTACCACAGCGTTCCCGAATTTCTGACCATGTGAGCATTCCATTTCAGTGCTGCGTCGTTAAAAAATCATTTTTTGTAATCAGACAATCCAAACTATCTGAAGTATCCAGCATATTAGCAAATCCACCTGTCGATCTTGCGCGCATAAGAGGCTTGCCACCGCGATCTCGGCAGGACAGTTGACATACTACCCTTTAGGGTAAGGTGATACCATACTAACAGCACAGGTACTAGCCAAAAGCCCATACACGCGCGTTTCGCCGATGTTTTGCCGCTGCATGGCGCAGCTGCGAGGGGTTCGGCTCGTCAGTGGGTCCCCCAGCATTCCCGTGTGTTTTCTGGTAGATACTCCAATTTAGTATGGTATCACCTTACCCTAAAGTATACTACTAGCTGCCTGTTGGCAGTTAATGAATATTACGCGGTTACCCGCTGTGGCTGATGAACTTTGACCCAAATATTCATGAATAAAATTCTCGGTCTGAGCTTATAGACCTTGAATAAACTGATTTACTCCAACTTCGCAGATAATTTCTGAGGAAATTAAAAAGCGGCAATACTGCCCTTTTTCATGCCCTCGGTAATTAGTGCGCGGACTCGAACTGAAGCCTTCGGAACAAAACTTTTTAAGTTTGATCTGAAAACTGATTAAAGTATTCGAAGGGGGTTGTTACTTAGTACTTGTCCCGTCAGTACGTTAAATCACGAGACGTACGCGATAATATCGATTTTTGACCTGGCTGGCTGGTTTTTCAGCAGACATCGCATCCAAATCAAGCTTGAATGCCGCGGTTATATTCAGTCCCGTGGGCGATGTTCCCCACTTGTTTTACTTTCCCATTACCGCAACGTGTCCGAATAAAACTGTTTCCAGTCAGTTTATACGAACTGGGTAAGTTTTGTCTGCTTCTACCATCTAATTTCTGAAATTAGAATGATATGTCCTTTTTGGCGATCATCCCGTTGCCACACGAAAGTGAATTTCACTGTTTATGTTGTTAAAACCAAAACTGGCAAGGGTATGGTCTGCAACCCCCTTAGGGAGACCGTAGTCCGGCACAAACTTGGCGCCAACCATGGCCATTTCTTCGAAGGGAAATTTAACCTGTAAGCATTTAAGAAAATCCGTAATCTTGAGCCAAGCCCTAAAACCCAAACCCTAGCCTTAATTTCTGATCCGGACCACAGCCCAAACCTGGCAGCCCTGGTCTCAAGAATAACCCAATTAACACTAATTCTAACCGTTGCCCAAGCCCTAACCTTCGACACGAAACGGGTAACTTTAACGTCATTAGCGCTGTTGGAGGTCAAAAGCCGCTTTCTGCTCAACCTCTTTCGCCACCTATTGCCAGGCAAGCCGTTATGAAGCACATCTCTCTGAGTAAGACAATAAGGTAGGCTTTTGGCCAACCATTCAGGTGGGCTACATATCCTACCCCTTACCCCAGAATTCATCTACGGGATAAATTGACCTTGTAAGGGTAGCACAAAACTGGAATGGCGAGGTTTCACAGGTCCGTCATCAGAACAAATCATCCCGTCGGGCTAGTGACATGAGCAAACAGGACGTTGATCCGTGGTTCAATATTATTTCCCTGCACTTTGCTTGATCGCACACATGCTGATCGGGGTTTGAAATCCTAGATTTTGTCGGCCCAGTAACAGTGCACGGTTTCCTGATGATTGCAAACAAGTCAGAAATTACCACTCTGATCTGTTCTCTCCTCAACAACAAAAGCCCGTGCAATTACTAGCCGGTGGTCACCAGTGTACTACCTGAAATTCGGAGTACAGTGGGACCATAGTGAACTGTATAGCAGCCAGGCAAGATTAGTGAGTGCAAATCCCACGTGAGTTAAGCGTACTTTTTGTAGAAAGGTCGCAGCGAAGTTCAAATAGGACAGTGAGAATCCTCCTGCAGTTCTGTTTGCTGTTGTCTAGGCAACTTTAGGTCACTACAGTCATAGAAGTAGCATTCAGTAACCTGGTCCGAGTTTGGGATGCATTAAGAGCGCATTGCTTCGCACACACCTCCAATTTATAGTGAGCAACCAGCACAGGAAAAATATCGAAAAAAATCAAAGGTGATAATTCTAGCTTGATCTTTCCGGCGTGTGAACGGAGCGCGGCTGGCTGGCGACGGCATATTAGCCGCAGAATGGACATCCTGGCCTCCCGCGGCTCTTTTGATAAAGCTTGACCATTAGTGTTTATTCATCGCTGCGCACCTGATTGCAATGGCTATAGACAAGGGGATTTTCGGTCCCCATATTAACCTCTGCAATCAGAATAAATCAGTGGACCGCACTGTTATGTGAATTTTAACGCTCCCGATTGCGACTGATAGAAATCGAGCTGTGTATGGGCTGCTGAAATCGTAAATTCGCTGATAATCAGAACCTGAATTACAGTCTCAGATTTCCCTGACCAGGGGTTGCGCTGTGTCTGTCTGACGAAGAGAATTGAGTGGGACACAAAGACCGACTTCCGTTGCAGGCCACATCGATGTGTATTTACTCATTCACTTGCTCCTGTGGAGTGGGATACACTGGTCGTATAGCGAGACGCCTGGAAAAGGCCTGGCCAGGCAGAGGTGAAACCACATTACTTTCGAGTTCTGTTCTCGCACATCTTGTCGATACGAACCATCGAGTCGATGATGAAGAAGCCTTCTAGGTTGTCTACAGGACATCAGAAAGCTTCTTCAGAGGCCTACGCCAACGGGTGCTAACTACAGCCAAGGCAGTGGCTATACAGCTGGCGAATCTGGCATTGTGTCGTAAGAAGATATTGGCGCTTTGCCTCCCGTGGCTAACGCCGACCCCAGGTGGTTATTGCACGCCGCTCCAACCCCCTGATGACAGTGGTGTGTACTCCACGAACCCGACCTACAAACATAGCTCACAGACTATGTCACCTTCCCCCCCCCTTACCCGATGGTCACTACACGCTGACGTCGTCATTGGGGTGGCGTGGGAACGACGAGTGTTAATCTGTGTCACTTATAAACCCTGTGAAATTCTCATATTTTCAATTTCTGTGTAACTGTTTTAGAGTTGCGAAAATTCCCATAGCTGTAATCCTTAACTTGCTCCTGTGGAGCAGGTTATATTGGCCGCGTGAGTCGGCGCTTATCCAAGAGAATACGGGAACACCTCCCGGCATAGCTGAGAAAAGGCGAAACGTGGAGCTTAAGCAGCGCCATTCTCGCGCATATCGTCGATTCCGGACATCGTGTGGGCCCCAACGAAGCTTTTCGAGCTACCCTAAGCTACTAGGCCAGCGCCTGTTGGCGACAGCCGAAGCGGCCGCCCTTTGGTTACGAAAGCCAATCTTATGCGCTCTGATGAACCACGTTCAGGCTCCGCGCCTACGGTGGTTGAAGGTCAACTAACGCTACAACTCTCCCGCACCCTTCCGCTCACACCCCGCCCCTGAC
>CACRXP010000514.1:11021-34597 GCA_902702965.1 Spirometra erinaceieuropaei
GCGCCTGAAACAGTCACCGACGTAGGCATTTGCAGCAATACGACAGTTTGGCCGTCGTGACCGACACTGTTTGCCGTGTGCCCAACGGTGACGGTGACTTGTGTGTGTGTGAATTAGTTTACAGTGATAATAGACTTGCGCGACGTCTACCGCACTCTCCCCCTTTCCCCTACCTGAACCCGATGCCATGACAGAATCAAGAAGACCGGAGACGGTAGGGGGCGCGGGTGGCTGGCAAGGCGAAAATCCGCACCTTGGCCCGTGGGCACCACACCTCCTGGTCCACAACCTACACTTGACCAAGATTTTTCACCAACAACAGCACCCCAACAGGGGTCAGAAGGACGAGACTGATGACTGGGCAGCCATACTATACCCAGCGGGAGCGCAAGCGTATCTACCGGCGGGGAACCAGGTGTCAGGAAACTGCCAGCGCATACCAGGCTGCGAGCGACATGGTTTGCTGGTACTGGCGTAGCACACGCTTACAGCCCTTTTGACAACGCGGACGTATACGCACGCCTAGGCAGCCATGTCCACCACCTGTGTACATAGCGGAAGCGAAAGCGCATCTACCGACAGGTGTCAGGAAACTGCCAGCGCATATCAGACTGCGAGGACTAGGGTTTGCTGGTACTGACATAGCACACGCTTTCAGACCTCATGATCGGATTTTCACCCACGAAGACGGCGACTGACCAGGATCTTATACAAGAGGATGCCTCGGATGCCAACTGAGTGGCAGTGCCATAAAAACCACATTAAGAGGGAGCCGTTGCAGTCCAAGCCACAGCTCTTAGCGCACCGTGATGAATTCAAGCGCGTCAGGTTGTTTATAGTGCGGAATATGCGCCGAGACCGTCGAACGCACTCACCCTACCCTATCCCTCGCACTGGCCGACTGTCCGGCCCAGTGAACCAACTGATGCTGAGATTGGGAGAGACGGCTGACAGAACTCAAAACGGCCCATATGCGGGTTCCACACATGCACACACCATGATTTCATGATGTGATCCAGTCTGCGGTGATTTGCCGCAGATTTTCGTGGGAGCGCATGTGACCGACTAGACCCATGCGATGGCTGAATGTGCTAGGGCAATGCAGACAACTGAGGCGGCGGGTGTGTGTTGGTGTCCCAGGCACTGATGCCCCAGTTGCTGTGCGATGGATTGCCAAGTGACTGACGAGGCCGATGCGCGAGGTAAACGTGCGATCGCAATGTGGACAGAGGGAGGGGGGCCGAATCCACATCGCTGGTGGGGGGCGAGCGATGGTAGTGCCTACATGATGCGCCGCTGTGCGACTGCTGGTTGGGCTCGAGAACGAGCCTGTAAGGCGAAAAATCTAACTTTTTACCCTGTTTTTTTTTGCAAATTCACGTATCCCCCGAGTTTCCACGAACAGAAGTCGTGTTATCGTCTCAAACATCTTCGTAATTGCAGTCGGCGTAATGACCAAAGTACCCTATTCACTTATCACATTGGAAGAAGACGCGATTTTCTGGCCGCTGACCAGACGCAATGAAATGTATTTACATATTCTAACGAAGTCTTGTCCGTGGGCAAATTAGGAGATAGAGCTGTGTCACATGTTGATAGGCGATACACTTAAAGGCAGTTCACCGTTGTTGCTTGCGATATGCGACATGACTATCGCCTACTGGGACACTTTTTTAAACAGGCTCTTTATGAATTTTCCACGGTGTATTCATAAACTGCAATCATCCCCTCCCTCCGCACATGCAGACCGGATCAAGAATACCCTCAGTTAACGAACGGTTTCCCACATTACACCTCCCCTTCCCCCCCCCGCTCTCGGTCATCTTTCTGTTTGATGAGTGCGCCTGTCAGGCACCTAGAATCGGTTCGCCGTTAAACGGGAATTGACCAGACTGGAGGCATCAGGGCCGCCTCCCATGCGCTTGCCATCGGTTGTCATGGTGGTCGACCCGTAGTTGCCGCACATCTTTCACCCCTACTCCACCCTTAGGTTCCTTCTCCGCGTCCTCTTCCTCTTCTTCAGATCGACTGGACGCAGCTCGTGGGACCGGTTCAAAACCCACGACGGCATCAGCGACGGCAGCAGCAGCAGCAGCAGCACCATCAGTTGCTGTGGGCGGAACGCCAGTTGTGGACCATCGCAGTGCTCCCTCACACCACCCCCTGCCCGACGTCTCCCTCACCTCGGTAGTCTACCGATGCACCCAACCTGGCTGCTTTAAGGAGTTTCGCAGTCGGGACAACTTGATCACCCATCTCTCCCAGGTTCGTCATAACCTAGGCCGGTTTTATTTCACTTTCATCATGTCTCATTGTCTCTCTCTCATCCTCCCCCCTCTCTCTCCACTTCCGTGTGGCGGGAGAAGTCGGGCTGCGGCTCTCACTCTTACAAATCGATACGGGTAGGATGGGGGAAGCGGGCGGTGGACAAAAAACCTGACCATAGTGCGTGGGTGTGTAGTTGTCACAGCAGCACCCCCTTTTGACGAACTCTCCCCCCCCCCCTATGCCTTGAATACATCCACACCATGGCTAGCAGGTATGTATTACGGACAGACCCAAGGGGGACTAATGTGGTCGTTTCAGGTACCTCCGCAGTCATCAGTCAGCCGTAACACGCAGACCTCCGGTTTCTCTGGCAATTGAGGCAGACTGAGTTACGTCGGTTCATCATCTGCCAAAACCCAATTCGCAGACATATTTGGTCTGCTAGACGTCCGACAAGGCTTCCACTAACTGCAGTTATAGCTCTTCACTGAACAGCCGACTGTTCGACCGTCGTGTCCGACGGTGTCCACCATGTGCTCCACAGCAAGGTGAAACAGGGGCGGCGACCTGCGTCTCAATTAGTTTATATTGAGAGTGTACTTACTCAGCATCTACCGCACTCTCTCCTCCTCTTGCTGTGAAGGCATCGTCAAGAAGACCGGAGGCGGGAGAGGACGCAGGTGGCTAGCATGGCCGGACCCGCACCCAGGTTTACCACTCCGCACCCCTCGTGGTCCGTAACAAACATTTGACCAGGATTTTAACCAACAACAACATTGGGGGACGGCAGGGATCCCTATTGGCGCGACGTGAGTCGGAAACTGGGCCTATCATCGCACTCCCCCCCCCGAATGTTGGCATTTGTTATGGGTGTCCCGATTGCGCCTGCTAGAATCCATTATGGCCCCCGCGTTGGTCCTCCGTATCTACCGCGCGGCCCGTTTTTTTTGTGGGGGGGGAGGCACTAAACAGCCACGACACCTTAAACTCCCGGCCAGACTGCAGCAGCCAACTCCAATGAGACCATTCCAGACCCTACCCACAGAAGGCCATGTGCTCGTCTGCTCTCAAGACTTGTGCGCTAACACAAACCGTCTCGGTGGTGGTGTAGGGTACGTCGGAAAACCAGACACTCACGCAGCATTTAGAACGAAAGGACTCCCGGCAGTTGTCAGAAAAGGGTGTCCAGCAAAATGAACTCAAGACAACATAGATCTGCCCTATTAAGTCTCAGGCCGGATGCATGAACAACAACTCCTCGGGAAATTCATTATCGCGACCGAAACGGCGTGAGCTCGTAAGTGGCGCCCTCATGTCATTTTTATCTATGCGGGATCCTTTCCGCCCTTACTGCAGTCCCGTGTGCCTGGAACGGGTGCCGTGTCGTGTGCGTGGCACGCGTAAATTAACTGAGAGATAGAATAGAGTGCAAGGCTGACACTATGGGACCCCGCCTTACGGCTCATCAGCCCATTTTTCATGCAGAAAGTCTGAGGCACTTGAGCCCATCGCTTGTAGGTTTGGAAGGTGACCAACTGACAGGCAGGGCAACTCGGTACTCCTCAGGACTGAGCGTCAGACGCAATGGCTCCTTAACTTGGTGTGTACTGTACTGCCACCTATGGGAGATGCGGGGGACCAGGTCGTGTGTGGCACGCGTAAACACGCTATATAGTCTCTCAGACCACTGCGTCCCTGCCTGTCTTCGGTCGTCTTGTGTGCGTCGCGCCATGGATGCTGTCGTTCGCGACAGTCGAACCGCCAGGGCATCAAGTCTAAGTGGAATTAGGCTAAAACTGCGGACTTCCCCGTCTGCGTTTGGTATACGGTTGACCAAGGAGAGCAAGTTAGCCAGGATTGAGAGCCCAAGTACCTTTTTAATTTGTTGCTTTTACTTAGTAGTCAGTCAGT
This sequence comes from Spirometra erinaceieuropaei, assembly GCA_902702965.1. Classification (NCBI taxonomy): domain Eukaryota; kingdom Metazoa; phylum Platyhelminthes; class Cestoda; order Diphyllobothriidea; family Diphyllobothriidae; genus Spirometra; species Spirometra erinaceieuropaei. The sequence continues at coordinate 15,201 of CACRXP010000514.1, forward strand.
GCCTCTCAGCACGCGGTTTCATTGCCTTCTTTCCAGGTTCACAGTGTACTTGCGACTGCAGTCTCCGGCCCTATTCACCCGACTGTTGATGCAAACGGCCTCTCGGTGGTAGCAGCCGTGGATGGCGCCAATTTGCCTGCAGCAGCAGTGCCCACCGGGGTGCCGCATACTCACAGTGGCACAGAATGTCAGATCACACCACCGCAGCTGCGTCTTCTGCGTGTCCTCTGTCCTGAGGTGGTGCAGCCGGCCAGACTAGCGCGTCGACCAACTCGACCCGCCAACTCCACCGCCGCCGCCGCCATCGACATGGCAGGCGGGAAGGCATCGAGGGACTGCGGCGACACCCTTGAACAGCTGAAAATAGTTGGTAAGTGTAATTCTGAGTGTTAGACATACCATTGGTCCTCTCTCTCTCCATACCCCGTTGCTGTCGGCTCGTTCCCTAACCAACACGTCGACGTTCGTCGCTGTTTCGGTATCCGACTGCGCCCGTAGCCCGAGTCTGAATGCTGATGGGTTTGTCGAATTGGCCGGGGTTCTTAGCCAGTGGCACCTAATTAGTAGCCCCTAAGATGGACCACGCGGTAGATGCACTAGACCAACGCAGGGACTAGATGGCAGTCCTTCAGACGTTATCGGGAGTGCACGCACCCATAACAAATGCCAACATTGGGCTGTGCTGGCAGACCCAGTCGCAGGCTCACGCCGCGCCAATTGGGATCTGAACCGCGCACCACTTTGTGTTGTGGTATAAATTCCTGGTCAGTCTACGTTGTGGACTGCGAAGTGGTACGACCAGGTACATGTTTTTGTCATGCCAGCCATCTTCGCTCTCTCCGTCTCCGGTCTTGTTGACTCTGTCTTGACACCGGATCAACGTTAGGGAGGCGGAGGAGGGAGTGAGCTAGGTGCTGCGCAAGTCCACTAGCACTTTAAAATAACTCACTCGCCAGTCGCCGTGCTGTGGATCACAGGGTTAACATTTAATGAGATGGACTGGCTACTGTGGACTCTCAACCATTGCATACAGGGGGGGGGGCTGCAGAAATGTTTAGGGGTTACAGGCTTCTCGACTTCACTCCCCCCCCCCTAACTTTCGACCTCTGCATTCTGATTTCTTCTCAACGGAGGAATCCACGATTAGCTATGACTCGAATCTGGGTCTCCGGTGCTCCGGGTTGGTTGCCCTCCGGCGGTGGTGATGAGTGAACCTCGCACCGGTGATTTTTCCCAATTTCGGTCACAGTCCACCTACTACGAGCTGAAACGAGGACGAGTGAAACGAGGTGGCCGCGGCGCTCAAGTATGTTTCTCACCTCAAAGGAATTCATGCGCAGTTCGCCACTACTGCGTCCTATCCACCACCACCACCACCACCACCACCACCACCACCACCACCACCACCACCACCACCACCACCACCACCACCACAGTAGTTGTCCTCATGGTTCGCAATGACCGAGCAACCGTGTGCCGGACCGGTAGACATCATCAGCGGTTTCAGAAACTGCACTAGGCTAGGCGACCGTAATTTTGCGTCTAAAATAAAGCGATTCGTATTTGGTGTAGCCTGTTCCCTCTTATTCCCCTGGAGCGATCTTCCTCGTGGCGTCTTTTCGCCTACCCCCATCATTGCCACCGCGACCTTGATGTGCCCATCACGATGCTGGCGATGTGACCGCCGTCAGTGATGATGATGCTGGTGGTGGTGGTGGTGGTGGCGGCGAACTCGACATCCAGGAGGACGTGTGACGGGCGAGGTCGTGTAGGCGACCATTGCTGTGGTCGATACTTTGTCGCTGATTGGCCTATCTCACTGCCGTCATCTCTCCCCCCCCCCCAACCGTTCTCCTGCTCGCGCCCAGTCGCTGGCTTAGCGGGCGGTATGGCGATAGCCGGGGTTTAAGCTGCCTCCGAACGAAACTGAGGAGAGTTTCGTTTGAAACTATCTCGGTTTCCTGTGAATTAGTCGTCCTGTCTAGGAGTTGACTACACCTGCGTTTTCCAGACTGCAATACCCTATCCGGGGGAACACGGATCGGAATCAGTTGCCGTGGCAACTTAGCTGGCTGAGACCCGCGTCGTTACATGTTTTTCAGTTGTTGCCACGTGACTGTTAAGTCAGTCAACTCGTTCTCTCGAGTTATGTCATAGTTTGCTCTTGTGCGACTGCCTCTCCCGATTTCAGTAGCCCTGGACAATTCCGACGATAGTTCGTCGGTCGTCGTTCCAAGGCCCTGGTTGTAATACTCCCTCCGCAATGTGGCCTTACGGCATCTTGCGCCGATGTGAGACCCGAGTTCTTGGGAGTTAGACCGACGCTGTCAAAGTCATCCTCTAGTTCGGATCACTTGCAAATGTCGCTCCTGCTCCTCTCGCCCTCCCCCCGCCCCCGCAGACAATTGTAGTCCTCGTTTAGTACAACCGTCAGACTCTAGTGCTGTGATGGTTATCATGGTTTGAAATGGAGAGACCGTATAGATACTTTTTTTCTCTTTTTTTTTCCTTAGCCACACCGAAGTTGTCAAAGCTGCAGGATCCGGTGTCCGCGCTGCGTCGTAAGATCACTGTGCCGCCATTGTCGGTCGCCCTAAAAAAAGTACTGGCCCTGAAGTCTATCATTCTTCCGGCAAGCGGAGATGTTGCCATGCGGTCGCCAACTCCGCTTAAACGCTCCGCGGACTGCGCCCTCGGTTCAGTTAACGGCGAATGTCAGGCGATTAACGGCAAGACCGGGGAGGATGAGGCCGAAGCGGACGCGAATGTCCCCGGAGCCACCACCCTGCTGCTGCCGCCGCCCGAGAAGAAACGCTTTGTCGAGCTCTCGGCGGCCAACTGCTGCTCAAACGAGTCTGCTAACGCCACCACCAACGGAAATAGAACCCATATCGCCGCCCCCCCAGCCGCGGCCCCCGCCGCTGAAAAACTCGCCTCGAAATGAATTGACGACTGGAGTCCCAACTGTCTTCACACAACCACTCCTCGATCCGACGACACGCGCACGCAGAAAAGCACGAGTACATCTTCACTTGCAGTCGTCCTTTTTCACCCTCCGCCTGCTGGTCCATTTACCCTCGCATACGTCACCTGCCCTATTGTCATCCCCCTCCACCCCCCGCCCAGCCCCGGCAACAACATTACCTTTCCTCCGGGGCCGGTTTTGCCTCTGTGATCGTGTGTTTCCCTACCGGGCCCCGAGCGTGTGTACGCGCGCGTGCGTGCGTGTGTGTTGACTTTCTCAGAATTCTGTACAATATCGTTCCGTCTTCATCCCCACGTTTGAAGATCGCCTTTTTATCTCCGGCGCTTGTGTTCCGGGCGTGCGCACCTGCGTGCCGATCTTTGCGTGCTTACGTGCGTGTGTGTGCGTTTTTTTTACCAATCCCGTTTTGTCGTGTTCCCCCCCCCCCCTGTGTCCCTGCCTCCAGTCGTTTTTTCCCTGCTATCTCGGCTGCACTCGCGCGGGCACACGCACACACGGCAACTGATATGATGGTATCACCACTGACAATGACAACGAGTACGTTGATGATAATGACGATGACCCCATGATGCCGGCGAGATGCTGTATTTTTACGAGTAATTTTGCCTAAAGTTCTCAATTGTAGGTGTATATTGCACTTTTCCGCCTTCCCCCTTCTCCTCTCGTTCCCAATACTAACCCCCGCCCCTGTGCGCACTACGGTGTGGGCGCGGTGCTCTATGGGCATGCTAGGGCACTCGAGTAACTGTCAGTGAGTTGACCAGGATGGGAATTCGACCATTGCGAACGATTATCTCCACCATGTGTCCGCCATGCTGTTGGTCACAAGACCGGTGACTTGCACAGCGCCTACCGCACCGCCTCCTCCTGGGCCCGGGGGCAAGACTGAGTCAGGATGATCGTAGGCGGGCTCGACCACGGTGGCAGTCAAAGCTAAACAACCCGTCTACGCGTGCCACACACGCCCGAGACAGGTTTTTACAGGAACAGGGTAGAGCGGCTCGGATTCGAACCCACTGGAAGTGTCCTGGAGACTAAATTAAGAAGGATCCATTGGAGCCGGACCCTCCGTTCTGTGAGAAGGACCGAATTGTACCGTCAGTTGGCAGCCCTCCAATCCACGGCTTTCAGCGCTTCCTAATAGTTTGAGAGCCCTCCAGAGTGTTAATAATGAGGAATATGTACTGATTGCTGCGGGGGGATGGGGTCCCGGGCTCGGCCACACCCCTCCACCCACCAGTCGACCGTCCGACCGTCTGTCAACCTGCTGGCGATTAGATTGGTCGCAGTAGCTGAGAGAGCACGTCTGCGTGTGCTACTACGATTTAGAGGATAAACTCGGTGAGGTCATACAATCAGTCCCGATTGCTTTGGGCCCACGTATGAGTGCTGTTAACCAGTCAGACCCCATTGCAAGATGGGCGGCAGTCGTTCTTTTCTGAGACCTTGTGGGCCGACACATGTCAACTGCGTCCATTCCTGTACCTTGCTCTTAGTTACACCTCATAAAGTCTTTTCTCTGCCTCGCCGTAGTTGGATGTGAGCTACCACCGAGCGAATTCAGTAGGCTTTGTGGTGATATGCCGGAAGCATGCATTCTTCAGAGTGTCTTCTCGGGAGGGGGGGGGCTGTGATACACAAATCAACCGGACCCACGAAGAACCATATTAGGTGAATTTGTAATGATCCTGAACCCACTGGAAGTGCCATGGAGAACACATAAAGAATGAGTCATTGCCGGCTGACTCTCTGTCCTAAGAGAGGACCGAGTTATTCCGACAGTTGGCAGCCATCCAAGCCGTGGCTCTTAACGTATCGTGATAGTTTGGAAGCCCTTCGGATTGTTTATAATGAGAATGGACACCCTCGGAGTCCATCTCAGCCTCTCTTCAGAAACCAGTCCACTGTCCGAGCCGGTCAGCCAGCCACCCGATGCGTGGATCAGACACAAGTGGCTGACAGAGCTCGTCTGCGCGAGCCACACACCAACCGGTCCCTCCGTACAACGTATCGGGTTTTCACACACAAGGGGGTTGAGCCGTTGAGACATACTCGCAGTCTACTACTCCACGCAAACGGGACTGACCGGGAACCCTGAGGTGTACAGTCAGTTGGCAGCCTTCCAGTCCATGACGTTTAGCGCGCTGTGGTAGATTCAAAGGCACCAGGTTTATGATAGGTTTGGGTTGCGCTATGTGCCGTAACTGTGAGGAGCCCAGTCAATTGCTCAACAGCCTAGGCAGTTTGAAGTACTGTCGAAAGGGGTGTAGTCGAGTGGGTCCGTGGTGCGTGGATTAGTTTATATTGGTGAAGGTTTTCGCAGTAGCTATCTCACTCCCACTTTCCTCCGATGGCACATTGGCCGACCGAGTTACGCGTGCCACACACGATCTGGCCTCCACATCAGGTTTACCAAGCTGCAATATAGGCGGCTCGGTTTTCACATGAGTGAGCGCGTGGCCTTCAGTCTACACTTGGGAGGGCCTACTGCAACCTAGCTCTCAGTGCTCGGGGCACGCCAAAATATTTCAATGCGCCCATGCGTCCAAAACCCGACTCTCCCCCGAACTACTACGAGATCTGCTGGTACTTTGCACCAAGGATGTTCAATTTCTGTTTAATGGGGAACTTTACAGACAAATTGACGGAGTCGCAATGGGTAGTCCACTCGGGCCAACCCTCGCCGATGTTTTTATGGGTTACGTAGAAGAAAAGGTGTCATCAGAATTAAACATGACAACCTTATACAGGAGATACGTGGATGATATATTCACGATTGTTGACAACAAGGAAGACGCCTCCGACCTACTTTGTCTGATGAATAATCTGCATCCTAAAATTAAATTTACGATGGAAATGGAGCAGTTTAACAAGTTACCCTTCCTGGACGTCTTCATGTTTAGAGAGGATGATGGTTCAATAAGACGCTCCGTCTTCCACAAGATTACGTGGAAAGGGCAATACTTACATTTTAAAATCTTTGTGCCAATACAATGGAAACGTAATCTAGTACATACTCTCTTTCAAAGAGCGAGAAATATTTGCTCCAGGGAGACCATAGATACAGAAACTGCCCGAATCAAAGAAGCCTTGCTTAATCGTGGTTATCCTGCACGCTTCATTCAGAAGTACAGCAACAATTTACGGCCAAAGTTGACGGAACAGTCCGTTCCGAAGAAGCCCGTTATAATATGTCTACCTTTTAAGGGTGACAACGTCTCAGACATAATCAAGCGACGCTTGCGTTGCACTATAGAAAGAACGTACAACGCAGCAGAGCTTATATTCATCAGTTCCACAAAAAGCCTTCCAATTAACCGGGCAAAGGATGCCTTGCCAATGCACACCACCCCAAATTGTGTGTAGGAATTCACATGCACTTGCGGATGCAAGTACATTGGGCGTACGCAAAGGCAATTGGCAACAAGGGCCGCTGAGCATTTGCCTAATTGGCTTTTCAAACAGGAAAACAAAACCCCGCGTTCGTCTATAACGAAACACCTGTTAGATAGCGGTCATGTTGTCGACCCTAAAGCATCTTTTCGAGTACTTGTCCGAGCACATACAACTCGAACCTTGCGTTATTTGGAAGCAGCATACATACGGAGAGAGAAACCAGACCTGTGCAAGCAGTTAGATCACGTGATCAATCTGCAATTGCCCTGGTAATCTCACACCTCTAGTCTCCCCTGACTGTGATTTGTTGTTAACATTTCGTCTCCCTTTTCCTATATGATGCTTATGCGGACGTCTTATCTGATTATTCATTGCCTTGAACCTTGACCTTGCTCTTATGCACTGTCATTCTGTACAAATTCATACTGCTGTGCGCTTTCATTCGTTACCTATGCTATGCAGAGACGGGCTGCAGTTGAAAAGCCGTCACGAAATTTATTGGCCCCAATAAATTCTGCTGTACATGCTTGTTTTCAATGAAGACCGAGTTATCCCATCATTCGGCAGTCTTCCAAGGCACAACTCGTGCCGCGCTGTGAGGGGTTCAAACTCGTCTGACTACGGTGAGGAATGCGACGAGTCACTTTGTGGATCGGTTCCCAGTGTCGGCAGTTTGGGACTGCTTGACAATCTCACTCTAAGGTCACGTGAGAACCACCCAGATGGAAAATGCTAGTTCCCACAGCGGCCATGAACGGTGGCATCGCGACGAGTAATCTGGACACAGAAGCTTTAAGTGCAACCTCTGACCTAGTTGCCATCGTCAGGCGGGGTAGACCAAACACCCACTGGGTGGCAAATAAAAGGGTGGGGGGGGGCGATCAGCTGCTAGACCGAATAGTGCCGAGATATGGTGGCAAGAGAAAGCCGGCCAGATGAACCACCGATGACCCAACTGACAGACTTCGACTGCGGACAGTCTACTGATTAACCGACTGAAGGCAGAACAAGATCGAATCAACGCCATCGAACGACAGCTCGACCGTCGATTTCGACTATGTCCACCGCCTGATACACACCAAGGTGCAACAGGCACAGTGACTTGCGCGTAAATTAATTTATAGTGAATGTGGACTTGCACAGCAGCTGCCGCACTCTCCTCTCCCCCCACCTGGGCCTTGCGTCAAGGCAGAGTCAAGAAGACCGGAGGCGGGGTAGGGGCGCAGGTGGATGACACGGCCGAGCCTGCACCTTGGCGCTCCACTCTACACCCCCTAGTCCACACAGCAAATGACCAGGTTTTTGACCAACAACAACAATAGGGGGGGGGCGGCAACGTCTGCCGGCAACCGGGTCTGCTACCGCATACCGAAATTTGGCATCTATTATGGTATGCATTCCGATAACGCCTGTCAGGATCCAATATGGCCCCTGTGTTTGTTCAGCGCATCTACCACGTGACCCGTTTTGGGGACACACACACCTCTGTCCGGCCTGACGGGTGGTTGCCTTGTCATGGTCTCTGTCACCATGTGATCATTGTGCACAAATTCCTGCATGATTAAATGTCCCATCTGAAGCGACAGGCAAAGTCAGACAGAGATCAGCTCCAGGAGGTGCTTACAATCCATTTTATAGACCCCACCCCAGACTAAAATGGACACTGCCCCTGCGTTTTAGCATATGCATGCGTGCTTTGAGTGCATCCCCGAGGAGGCAGGTGTAGGTTCAGCTGTCAGTTGTTGATACCCTGCGCTAGACAGAGCAGTTGTCTCACACTGTCTGTCCAGATGGCAAGGGCAGCGCCAGCGTCGGGCCGCCTTGCCTTAAGGTGAGCGGCTCCAGAAGAAGGTGTAGCCAACATTCCTGTCAATCTGACCCTGTTCTGATGATCGGGTCTCAATGAGAGTAGAGGTGTCCACCTTGTGGCGCGCCAGTTCTGGAACGACTATCGCATCCTCCGTTCCGGTCGATTGCTCCTCGGATTGTCTAAAAGGGGACGAATACTCCAGGCAGCTAGAGTGAGTGGACTTACCCTAACAACCTATAAGCTGGGGCGGGGGAGAGGGGAAAAGATTGGTTGTTGTTGTTGGTGGTGTTGCTGTTGTTGTTGTTGTTGTTGTTGTTGTTGTTGTTGTTGTGTTTCGACCGCGAGTCTTGCATATACGAGCCATGGTATATTAGCAGATGGGGTGATTCTCCAGCATTTGTTTGGGGCACATTTTCTAGCCCATTCTTCACCAGAAGAAGAGCTATCTGCGGCTGTTTAGGCATCCCGGACGGCTGCCGAACTCCGCTGTGGGTCCGGGCTTTGTTCAGTGGAAAGCGACCCGAGTTAGCCTAGGCCCCCTACGGGCTTGCGTGTCGCCTTCCCCACAGGACTTTTAAGTGCGGGGATAGAGTATGGATGGGAAGGGGGGGAGGTGGGGGGGGGGAGGGGAAGCAGAGTTGCCGGCTGCGGGGACACACACAACACCGGATACCCTCATCTGATTTTGCCCACCTGTCGAGGCGATTACTGGGGTGTGGCATCTAGGTAGAACAGAGTTGAGCTTCAAGGAACCACATGTGAGAGTTGAGTGCCAGTTAATGTACGTTAGACGCAGTCGCCATCTGCCAGGGACAAACGATGCGACCCTTACGTGGAACGCCTAACTGGACGTCCCTACATCCTGTAGACCGTATTAATCACGGAGCAGTAGTGCTACCGTGATAAGACAAATTTGGACCTGCTATCAACAGTAGGTTTCCAAGTGCAACCAGTCAAGATTCAGGACAGCTGTGTGTGTACGATCGTCGAGGTTTCGAGCTTTCCGAAGCTGCATGCAAAAGTTGAAAACAAACACGCTTCTAATGACCAACGTATAAACGAAGAAGGAGAGAGTATTTGCAGCCGGACAGGTCGACAGTCTCCGTCTAATGACTCGGTGTATTTGAATGCAGGAAGAGGCAAATCTTAGTGGCTAGGGCGTCCCCCCCAAAGGATCAGCTCTGAGGAGACAAATAACAAATTGTACGAGAACCTGCACGCCCTCCTGACGTCTGTGCTGAAGGCGGACAAAATGGTTGTCATTGGTGCCTTTAACAGCCGTGTCAGGACAGACCACGTTGCATGGGAGAGAGAGAGAGAGAGAGTGCAGGGTCCCCACGGAATCGGCGGCTGTAATTAAAACGGTCTCCTTCTGCTCACCTGCGCAGATCATCGCCTCCTGGTTACCAAAATCCTCTTCTGCCTTCTGATGCGGAGGAAGGCGACCTGTATGTGCCCAGGATCATGGCGCTGACAGTTGCTGGGCTACATTCTCATCCGCAAGCGAGATCTACAGGAAGTGCTAGTGACCCAAGGCGATCTGTGAAGTTGATGGCTGGGTGGATCATCGCCCCGTCATCTCCAAAACAAGGACCCGACTGCAACCCCACAGAAGACCACAAGGTAAGCGACCATCAGGTAGGTTGTATACTGTTTTGTTGAATTTACCTAGTCATCGTCTCCATTTTAGTAATCAACTGACCCAGTGATTGGAAGACCTGCCGGCAGCAGATGCAAACGCCTCCGTGGAAACTGCTGGACCCCATCCATTTGACCGCTTTGGCTGCGCACGTCATCAGCACCAGGACTGGTTCGGCGAAAATGAGGGCCGCCATCAGCAGCCCGCTCGCCGAAAGACCTACACTGACTGTCCGACCGATGCGGACAAAACGGTCTTCTACCGAAGTCGCCGTCTTGTGCAACAGCGGTTGCGAAAAAAACAGGATGCCTCGACGGCTCGCAGGAGGGTGGTACAAGGGCATGCGAATCGCAGTCAATCAAAGAACTTCTCAAGACCACCTACGGTCCCACAGACAAAGGAACTGCCCCGGAACAACCCTTCTAGCCGACAAGTTGCAAATTCTGGAGCTAATGAAGTTAGTGAATATTATGCGTTTATTCGCTGTGGCTGATGGACTTCGGCACAAATATGAATACATAAAATCTCGGTCTGTGCCTACAGACCTTAGTATAAACTGATCTACTCTAAGTCAGCAGTTAATTTCTGAGGATATTAAAAAGCAACAAATTCTGAAGCGTTGAACCGACGACTTCAGAAGTGTCCTCAACCGCCCATCAAACACCTACACCGCCCTCAAGTGGAAGTCAGCCTGGATCTCCCCGCCTCCCTCCCCAGAAACCACTCGCGCCGTGCGACAACTATCCAGCGGTAAACCACCAGGGTCCGATACCGTCCCACCTGAAATCTACAAGCCGGACGGCCACTGAATGGCGAATCGCTTCACAGCGCACTTCCAGGAGATGCGGCGACAAGGACCCGACCTAGCGGACCCAAGCAGAGACAGAACCGGAATTTCGCTTCTCAACATCACCCGGAAGATCTTCGCTTCCATCCTCCTCAACCGTCTCAGTAGCCATCTTCAACGGGAACTTCTACCGGAAAGCCAGTGTGGCTTTCAATGACACTTTGGAACCACTGACATGGTGCGTCAACTCCACGATGGCATGATGGCGCTCGTCACTGACAACGGCGCAATCTCGGAGGCATTAGCAGTGAACAATGGAGGGTGGAGGCGGAACTGCGACCTCGCGTCTACTCTCCTCAGTCTCACCTTCTTTACCTTGCTGATGGACGCCCACTGTGATGAGAGTTTTGGGATACACATCATCTACAGAATCGACGGGCACCCAGGTCCCAACGTGGCTAGAGTCCATGACCTGAACTTCGCGAAAGACTCCGCGCTTAACACCACGACCGAAGAGGGCATGCTACGGAGCACGGACCTCTTCGCTTCCGGGTGTGCCAAATTCGGACAAACAATTAATACGGTAGTCATGCACCCACCGTCGCCTAACAGGGAATGCAACACTCCTCGAATCCCCATCGGTGGCAGCCAATTTAAAACCGTGGACAACTTCGCGTATCTGGAAAGCACGCACTTGCGCAACGCAAGAGGTTGTCTACCGGATCTTTAAAGTCATTTAGGCCATCGTTTGGCTACAAGCCTCCGTGTCGAATCGTCACAGCCTTCAAATGAACCCGTCATTTTGACGACACCTCTATACAGAGCGGTGACCTGGATCGCTTACTCCAGCTATGCCAGGAAACGCAGTCATTTCCATCCCACTTGCCTCCGCAGAGTACCGATGGTAGGACAGGATTCCGGAAACAGAATTCTTGGAACAGGCTCAGCATCTACGCCAGGCTGAACAACTGAAACTGCGATGGAGCGGCCACCTGGTGAGGTTGGACGGTGAGCGATTACGCCCAAACAATTCGTCCGCGGAGATGCCGCTACGGGTGTACGCCAACAGGGAGGACTAAAACAACGCTACAGAGGAACTTTGAAGAACTCACTGGATCGACCGGAGACCCGGAAGAACCTCGCAGAGAACAGATCGGCCTGGAGAAGAGAAGTGAAGAGAGGCGCAGCAGTCCATGAAGCAAACCGGATCGTAGTTGCCAAAACCAAAAGGCTGGCTCGCAAGCGCCTGGGATCTGACAGTTCGACCGTCGTTGCCGACAATGTCCACCGTGTGCTCCAAAGCATGGTGAGAGCCGGCAGGGTGACTTGCGCATGAGTTAGCCTATAGTGGTAGTATACTTGCACAGCATCTACCGCACTCTCTCCTCCTAATCCCCAACTCGGCCCGGTGTCAAAACACAGTCAAGAAGACCGGAGGTTGAGGAGGGCACAGATGGATGCCACGTACGAGTCCGCTCCCAGGAGCGCCACCACACCCCCTGGTCCACACAGTAAATAATCAGGATTTTAACCAATAACATTATCTACAACGACAGCAGTAGAAAGACGATAATGACTGGGCACCCGTGCTCACGACCTTTATACGCAGCGGGAGCGCAACCGCATCTACCGGCAGGGAACTAGGTGTCAGAGAACGGCCAGCGCATACCAGAGTGCGGGGACCATTGTATGCTGCTCCTAGCATAGCAGACACTTGCAGAAGGGTGACACGTGACCCTGCATTTTCCTGAGCCGTCATCCCTAACACCTTGGTAACCAGACAGTCGCGACTGATGGGCGCTACCCATAAAGCACACACACACACACCCGACAGTTCGACCATCGATTTCGACGATGTCCACCGTGTGCCCCACAGCTGCATCAGCGGTGGGAGCAGGGACGGTGATTTGCGCAGGGGTTTATAGTGCCGGTAGACTTGCGCTGCATCTACCTACACTCTCTCTTCCTCCCCCGCCTGGGCCCGGTGTCAAGACAGAGTCAAGAAGACCGGAGACGAGAGAGGCCGCAGGTGGATGGCTCGGACGGATCCTCACCTTGGCGTTCCACCACACCCCCTGGTCCACACAACAATAACCAGGATTTCAACCAACACAACAGAGATTTGGAGGCTGGCACGGCCGAAGCCGCACCTAGGCGTGCCGCCAACGCCTGGCTCGGATCCCACACTGTGATGGGAGTGCCATAAGGGCCACATTAAAAAGGAGCCATTGCAGCCTGACTCTCAGACCGCCTCCGGTCAAGTAGGAGGTCCAAGTTACCCCGTCATTTGGCAACCTTCCAAGCCACGGCTTTAAGCGCACCGTGATAGCTTCAAGCGCGTCAGATTGTTTATAGTGAGGAGAAAGTGCGCTGAGTCGTCGACCTCACTCTCTCTTCTCACTCCCGCACCCCAGCCGCTGTCCGAGCCGGTCAGCAGACTGGAGTGGGAAATGGGCGCGGTGGCTGTCATGGACGAATGACCATGACTGCGCGCGCCACGGCACGACCTGGCCCCCCATGCACACAACACCAGGATTTCACACAACGGGGGTTGAACGGCGTGTGTCTCACTTGCGTGAGAGTGCCGTGGAAGGTGCTGTTTCAGCCCGTTCCCAGCCCACTAGTGCGCCACTCCAAACAACACACACACACACACACACACACACACACACACACACACACACACACACACACACACAACGCGACGAACTGCGTAAACCGAGAGCGGGCGTCAATCAGCAACCTTCCTATCCACGACGCTTGACGTGTCGGGATAGTCTCGGACTCAAGTCACCCGTGCAGCCGAGGCCGCTTGGGGACCGAGTAGAGATGCACACTTCCCACTTGCGTGGGAGGTGGCAGTTGGGTGCATGAGGTGTGTGAGTGTTGATTTCTGGTGGGGTGATGGTGGTGGTGGAGGAGGTAGGGAGTGTGTGGATGTGTGGTGTAACCGGCGGTTGTCTACCGCAGGTCGTCGTGGATGCGCATTTGGCCGAATGGGCCCATAAGATGCGTGAAGGTGCGAGGGCAGTGGGAGCAGTTGAGACGAGCTTGGTGGGTATAGGTGGGTGCTCCAGGCACTGGTTCGCCAGTCTCTGTGCGATGGATTCGCAAGTGACCCACCAGGCCGATGCGTGAGGTGAAGGTGCGTGGACAATGTGGGCATGAGAGGTCGGCGGTGTCGGTGTCAGCTGTAGAGGAAGCAGTGGTGTAGGTGGTGGTGGTCGGCGCGTGTGACGGTGGAGCGAGGATGGGTTCGGGCGTGGTGGATGTATTGGATGTCGTGCCTGTATCGGAATTGTGGTCAATTCCGCTCTCGTGGATGCGCATGTGGCCGAAGAGACCCATGCGATGCGTGAAGGTGCGAGGGCAGTGTGGGCAGTGGAGGCGAGTGTGGTGAGTGTAGGTTGGTGCTCCAGGCACTGGTTCGCCAGTCTCTGTGCGATGGATTCGCAAGTGACCGATGTGTGAAATGCGTGAAGTGAAGGTGCGATCGCAGTGAGGGCAGGTGTAGTCCTGGCCCTCACGTCTGATGATGGAGGTTGCAGGGGTTGTGCCGGTTGTTGTGCCAGGTTCGGCTGTGGTGAAGTCGTGGGCGACAGACGCCGGAGCGGCCGTCGTTGTGGCAGTGATGGAGGAAGAGGAGGAAGGGGAGGAGTGGGAGGTTGTAAGGTCGGTGGCGTCGATGTCTGTTGGGGAGTGGTTAGTGGGCGAACAAGGTGGTGGACTGGGAGTGGGGCTCGGCGGGGAGGATGTGTCAAGGCGGCGGTCAATTCCGCTCTCGTGGATGCGCATGTGGCCGAATAGACCCATGCGATGCGTGAAGGTGCGAGGGCAGTGTGGGCAGTGGAGGCGAGTGTGGTGAGTGTAGGTTGGTGCTCCAGGCACTGGTTCGCCAGTCTCTGTGCGATGGATTCGCAAGTGACCGATGTGTGAGGTGAAGGTGCGGTCACAGTGAGGGCAGGTGTAGTCATGATCCTCATCAGTGGTATCGGGAGAGGTGGGAGAGGTGATGTTGGTTGGTGTGTTGGGGTTGGTGATGTGTGAGACAGCAGTCTGAACAGCCGTCGCTTGGGCAGTGGGGAGGGTGGAGGACGACGAGGATGGAAGTGGTGGTGCAGGAGGAGTGTCAGAGTTAGTTGGCGGCAGAGAGCAGGAGGAAGAGGCGGGCGGGGGAACGATGGCTGGAGCAGTTCGAGAGGTGAAGTTGATCCGAAGATGTCCAACAAGTCCGATCCGTGCCCGAAATGTCCGTTGACATCGAGGACACGTAGGTAGAGGTTGTGCGGCGGCGTTGCGGACTGGGCGAAGTTGTGATTTACGGGCTTCGCGTTTCACTTTGGCGGCTGCGATGCGGTTGGCTTCATAGATAGCAGCGCCCGTCTTCACTGTTCTCCTCCATGTCGGACGATCGCGAGCGAGCTCTTCCCAGTTGGTCGGGTTGATTTGCAGGCGCTTCAGGGAGGACTTCAGAGTATCCTTGTAACGGCGAATTTGGCCTCCTTGACGACGAGAACCCGTCGCGACGTCTCCATAGAAGAGTCGTTTGGGTAGTCGCTCGTCATCCATGCGCACCAGGTGGCCGCTCCAGCGCAGCTGCATTTGTCTCAGTATGGCGTAGATGCTGAGGATTCCCGTTCGTTCCAGTACTTCCGTGTCGGGGATTCGATCCTGCCAGTTCAGCCTCAGAATGCGGCGGAGACAGCTGAGGTGGAAGTGGTTTAGTCGACGTGCCTGCCTCGTGTACACCGTCCATGTCTCTGCTCCGTACAGTAGCGTCGGCAGGATGACGGCCTTGTACATCTTCAGCTTTGTGCTCAGTTGGAGACCATGACGATTCCAAACTGTGCTTTGGAGACGACCGAAGGCTTGACTGGCTTTCGAGATCCTGTTGGCCACTTCGTCGTCGATCTTGGTGTTGCGGGAGAGCGTGCTGCCCAGGTACGGGAAGTTCTCTAGCACTTGCAGTTGAGTCCCATTCATGTTGATATGCGGCGGCGCGTTGGGGGCTGTGGCTGAGTTGGGAGGCGGCTGATGCATCACCACCGTCTTCTGCGTGTTGATAACCAGCCCAAAGTTCTCGCAGGCGGCGGAGAATAGGTCCATGCTCCGTTGCATCTTCTCTTCCGAGGTGGTGTTCAGGGCGCAGTCGTCGGCGAAGAGGAGTTCGTTCACGGTGGCTGTGGATACACGCGATTGGAAGTTCATGCGCCGGTAATTCAGGAGGTGAGCGTCCGTCCCGTAGGCAATGCGGATTCCAGGGCGTTTGTCGCGGTAGGCGTCCATCAGCATGGCAGAGAACATAAGACTGAAGAGGGTTGGTGCCAGTACGCATCCCTGCTTCACTCCGTTGGTCACTGCGAATGCCTCTGAGACAGCTCCGTTGTCCGTGACTCGCGCCATCATACCGTCGTGCAGCTGACGCACCATCTGAGTGAATCGTTCCGGACAGCCGAATTTCTGCATGATCTTCCACAGTCCTTCACGATTCACCGTGTCGAAGGCTTTCGTCAGGTCCACGAAGGTAGAGTACAGGTGGGTCCGCATCTCCTGGCACTTCTCCTGAAGTTGGCGGGCGGCAAAGATCATATCCATGGTCCCACGATGACGACGGAAGCCGCATTGGCTTTCCGGCAGTAGGCCCTGTTACAGATGGTTGTTGAGGCGGTTGAGCAGGATGCGAGCGAAGATCTTCTCGCCGATGTTCAGTAGGGAGATGCCGCGGTGGTTGTCGCAAACTTGGCGATTCCCTTTGCGCTTGTATAGGTGCACGATAGTTGCGTCCTTGAAATCTTGCGGGACTTCACCTTGACGCCACATCTCCTGGAAGAGCGCAGTCAGGTGATCCATCAGTTGGGGACCTCCGTGCTTGTAGACCTCAGCAGGGATGGCGTCCGATCCGGGTGCTATCCCGCTGGAGAGCTGCTGCACGGCCCTGATCGTTTCCTGGAGAGATGGCGGGAGGTCGAGGTCCACGTTGGTCGCCACTTGCGGTAAGCGGGCGATGGCGGCGTCGGAGATGAAGGAAGGGCGGTTGAGGACGCCTCGGAAGTGCTCGGCCCATCGCTGTAGAATTTGCGTCTTCTCAGTCAGGAGAGTGTTGCCGTCGGTGCTGAGGAGAGGAGCAGTGCCCTTCGTCGGCGGACCGTAGACAGCTTTGATCGCGGAGAAGAAGTTCTTCCATTCGTTGCGGTCCGCGTAGCCTTGGATCTCCTCAGCTTTGCGAGCAGTCCAGGCGTCCTGCATCTCGCGCAGTCGTTGCTGAAGCTGTCGGCGACTGCGGTAGAAGGCAGCTTTGTTGTCCTCAGTGGGGTGATCTACGTAGGCTTTGTGTAAGCGGTTCTTCTCGGCAAGCAGATTTCTGATGGCAGCGTCGTTGTCGTCAAACCAGTCCTGGTGTTGGCGGGGAGCGCGACCGAGGACGCCAAGCGCTGTCGACTGGACCGTGTCTCGCAGTTGACACTAGCGGTTCTCCTCGGAGGTGTTCTCGGCAGCGGCGGCGGCAGCGATAGGAAGGTTGTCTAGCCGTTGAGCTAGCTCGTTGCTGAAATGGAGACGGTGAGCAGGCAAAGACAACAAAGCAACATTCAGCTTACCTGGGGGTCGCTTACCTTGTGGTCTCCTGCGAGGCTGTAGGCGAATACGCATCTTCGAGATGACGAGGCGATGGTCGGTCCACCCGTCAGCACCCGCGATCGCCTTCGTCACCAGCACGTCCCGCTGATCTCGCCTCCGGACGATGACATAGTCCAGCAGGTGTCACTGACGCGACCGATGATGCCTCCACGTGGCCTTTTCCCGCTCCGGCAGACAGAAGAACGTGTTCGTCAGGATGAGGCGGTGTTCTGCGCAGGTGCGGAGGAGAAGCAGGCCGTTGTCGTTGGAGCCGCGGAGACCGTGAGGACCCAGCACTCTCCTCCAGGCAGTATGATCTGTGCCGACGCGGGCGTTGAAGTCACCAAGGACAATCAACTTGTCCGCCTTCGACACAGTCGCCAAGAGGGCGTGCAGGTCCTCGTAGAATTTGTCTCTGACGACGTCGGAACTGGTCATCGGCGGAGCGTAGGCGCTGATGATGGTGGCGAACTTGCCTCCTCGCCGGAGGGGCAGGCGGTGGCTCATCAGGCGAGCGTTGATTCCCTGCGGCAGACAGGGCAGTCGTCCCACGATGTCGGTCCGGATGGCGAAGGCGACGCCCGCGTCTCGTCGCTCTGCCCTGGGTCGGCCACTCCAGAAGAAGGTGTAACCGGCACCCACCTCCTCTAGTTGGCCTTGTTCGGAGAATCGGGTCTCGCTGAGTGCGGCGATGTCCACCTTGTAGCGCGCCAGTTCTCGTGCCACTAGCGCCGTCCTCCGTTCCGGTCGGTTGCTCCTCGGATTGTCTAAAAGGGAACGAACATTCCAGGCTGCCAGAGTGAGCGGGCTCACCCTGTCAGTCTGGGGAAAACGAGTGGGGCGACGGGAAGGAGGTGGAGAAGATGACGAAGGAGAAGAATAGGCAGAAGAATAGACGGAGATAGAGGTAGAAGAGGTAGGATGAGGAGAAGGAGTATGGTTGTTGTTGTTATTATTGGTATTGTTGTTGTTTCGGTTTTGAGTGTTTCGACCATGTTTAGACGTCTGCGGCCCTGGCTAGCCTGGAGACGGCGTGGTGCCCAGCAATGTTTAGGCCACCTTTTTTAGGCCCTCCCCCGTAATGGGGACAGGCAGTGCCCCCCGAATCGGGCTGCCTGCGTGCCTGTTTGGCGCGACCGAATCCCACTATGGGACCACGACTTTATGCTTGTAGTGGAGAACGACCGCATATGCCGAGGTCTGCGGTCTCCGTCGGCGTAGGTGGGCGCGTCTCAGCGAAGGCGATGCGAGGACCCATCCCGGCAGCAGCTGTCCAACGGCGTACCAGGGAGAGCCTCGTCTCGACGACGCCGGCGCAACGTTTCATCCGACCAAACGTCCAGCGGAGCCCGCAGTACACTGTGCACGCTGCACAAGCGCACAGCGCCCTCACCTGGTTTAGCCCGCCGGTCGAGGCGGTTGCCCGGGGTGTGGCCGCTGAGCAGAGCCCAGCTACGTGGAGCCACAGGTGAGAGTTGGGTGCCAGGAAATGGATGCTAGGCGTAGTCTCACCTGCAGGCAAGTGAGCGACCACTACGACCTTCACGGGAACCCACCGCTGGACACCCCTACACCCCATAAAGCACACACACACACAAATGGGCAGACCGCGTGTACTGATTTGAGGCCTCTGTCGGCAGCCCTCAAAGCCACGGCACTCGACGCACAATAATAGTGTCGGACTCGGGTCACACATGCAGCAGAGGAGCTACATGAAGAAGGGGTCGAGAAACCCACTCCCCACTGGCGTAGGCGATGTCAATCGAGTGTTTGCGGTGGGTGATGTTGTCGTGTGGTGCAGGTGCTGGTGGGGAAAGGTGTGATGGTGTGGTGTAGCTGGCGGTTGTCTACCGCAGGTTTTCATGAATGCGCATGTGGCCTAATAGGCTCGTGCGGGGGCGGAGTGTGAGGGAGCAGTTGAGGCGGATGCAGCGAGTGTAGGTTGGTGCTCCGAGCACTGGTCCGCCAGTTTCTGTGCGATGGAGTCGCAAGTGAGGCAAATGTGCGATCGCAATGACAACAGGCTGGGGCCGAGTCCACAGTGCTGGTGTTGGCGGTGGTGACGTTGAGGTTTACCGGTGCGTCAGCAGGAGCCAACGCATCAGTTGTTGAGGCGGTTTCAAAATGGCACTGGGAGATCAGGAGCGCGGTTAATGTTGCTTAT
>CACRXP010000514.1:40065-51997 GCA_902702965.1 Spirometra erinaceieuropaei
ACCACCATCCTCATCATCATCGTTGATCGGCGTCGTCGTCCCACCACCAACGCCGCCATTCCTTCTACTACAGTGTTGACCACCATCACCAAAGTCTCAATTTAGTCGATTTTTGGCGCAGCGACAAGATGGCGGCGAAGTATCGCGCGCGTGCACACGTGCGCGCGCAGGCCGGGTAAACAGAGGTCAGCCACTACTGCTACTCCATCAGCCACCGCCCCAGGCGAGTGTAGTTGGCATGATCTCCACGGCTGGACCAATCAGGGCGCTGCACGTGAAGCAGTTACAGCAGCGGTGGCGGCGGTGGCGGCAGCAGTAGAATTAAAGTCGATATTCGTGTGCGCACATTGTTCGCCTAATGGCAGCCGGCAGGGCACGAACAAACTGTGTGTGTGTTTGCGTGTGGAAGCCCGTACCACACCGACGTCGTTCAGACCTATAATTCCATCGGACATGACTAAGCAGTCGTTGGAGGGCTAGGACACTACTCCCAGCAAAGGTGTCATGAATCATGTGATGAAAGAATGTCCCGAAGTCACGAGAGAGAGAGAGAGGCGCAGTATTGAATAAGGTACCTCGAAAGGACT
Organism: Spirometra erinaceieuropaei; assembly: GCA_902702965.1. NCBI lineage: Eukaryota > Metazoa > Platyhelminthes > Cestoda > Diphyllobothriidea > Diphyllobothriidae > Spirometra > Spirometra erinaceieuropaei. The sequence continues at coordinate 40,653 of CACRXP010000514.1, forward strand.
GTTAGGCAGTCAGCCTGAGAATATCCCCTCACTGTCTTAGTTACCGTAGTGATAAAGTTGGGCGTCGTAGCGGATCCATCTTTACTTGGATCAGCACGCAGTCTTTCCTCTGTCCTTAAGGACGAAAGTGTGGTATAAAGGAAGTATTACTTTGGCAGAGGGGCTCTCACCGACCGTTTCTACGGAACTCATTCGTCCCGCTGTGCCTTACGGCTCTGTCTCTCTCGAGCCCAACCAGCAGCCGCACAGCGGCGCAGAGTGGTATTACCGAGAGAGAGAGAGCCCGTAAGGCAAAAGGGAACGAGTGAGTTCCGTAAGAACGATCGGTGAGCGCTCCTCTACCACTGTATATTCCCGATCACAACCGACAAGACAACGAGCCCGTGGCTCAGTGGTTAGAGACGTTGGGCTTCTAACTAGCAGGTCGCGGGATCGAGCCCCAGATGTTTCACACTTCGGGGTTGAGTATAACTGGCTGACGACGACTGAAAATCCCGAAATGGCCATAGCAGTCTCCCTTGTCTTCGTCGGTAATACCCTTCGAAGTGTTACTTGCCATGAGACGCACGGAAGAAGATGACCAAATCAAGGAGTTACCCATGCGGACGAGTAGTGGAGTATAGGATGCATTTGCCTTGCATAATTTCCAAGGAAATTAATGCACGAACTTGGAGTAACTCTTTCGAAACAGGCCTTTTCAGGCACGGTCCGAAATTTGATATGAATATTTGAGCTGAAATCCATCAGCTACTGCGGAATAACCGCTTAATATTCACAAACCACCAACAGGCAGCCAGTAGTATAGCATTGTGCAATAATTTACCTAATTTAGCTAATACCTGTGTTGTTAGTACGGTAAATTATTGCACAATGCTATACTACTGGCTGCCTGTTGGCGGTTTGTGAATATTAAGCGGTTATTCCGCAGTAGCTGATGGATTTCAGCTCAAATATTCATATCAAATTTCGGACCGTGCCTGAAAAGGCCTGTTTCGAAAGAGTTACTCCAAGTTCGTGCATTAATTTCCTCGGAAATTATGCAAGGCAAGTTGAAACTGGAGTTCATATACCAGAAAACACACGGGGAAAGCTGGGGGACCCACTGACGAGCCGAACCCCTCGCAGCTGCGTCAGGCAGCGGCAGAAGATCGGCGAAACACGCGTGTCTGGGCTTTTAGCTAATACCTGTGTTGTTAGTACGGTAAATTATTGCACAATGCTATAGTATGCATTTTCAATGATCCAGTGATCGGCATCTGATTGCAACTTATCCACAAATAAGTTAGTCCAACCCTAGGAGGAACACTACTGCTGTTTAAGGGACGCTACCAGGGTTGTCCATCAAGAGCGAAAGACTGCCCAGTATATATTCTGCGGGATTTAGATGCGTTCGGGTCCGCTTGTGTGTTTTCCCACTAGCAATAGACCTTCAAAAGACAATTTGGCAAGCATACGTCTGCTTTCGACAAATTCTCTACGGGCCTGTATACATTTATATGGTTATTGAAATAATGAACCGAAAGATACGGGCAAGCGTCGAAATCTATCAAACATTAATCCAAATCTTCAGTCATGTTCTAAGGTGCAAGGAATTTAAGCTAGCGAGATTGCAAGACTGAACAGTGGAATAAAAATTCATGTCATTTCATACATGCCGGCACCGGGGCTTTTGGTCGTGCGCCAAAACCGGTGCAGATCAGTCCGCAGGTGGTGTGCACCCTTCATTAATTTTTTGGCCGCCGCATAAGTAAATTATATTCAGGCAGTTCAATTCAGCGAACGTACGTTTTCGATTATTCTTCATCGGGCCAGTACATTAATACGGGTCTAGGTAGAGCAACGAAATTTTAGAAGTAAAACAACTTGTGAACAGTAGTCATCACCATGAGTAAATGTGTGCAGACTTGTGGAGTAGCGGGACAATTATAGTCCAGTTTCTGTCAGTGGTAAGAGAAGGGGGGCGGGAGGAAGAGATAGGATAGTCTGATCGAGTTGTGCTTAGGTTTTGTCGCTGTGGCGCGACGTGCCATGGTGCGGTCTGAACTTTCATGGCCCAGCTCTGACCAGGGTAATAGGAGGGCTTTAATGAAGGCCTTCCGCGAGCACAAGGCTGGATTCGTTAGTCCCAGGGGCACTACCTCCGTTGTCGCAAGTATTCGTTGACGTAGGGACTTGCAGGGTCTTGCCGGCACGGAATGCTTGACTGACGTCTACCTGGTGGTCGGGGTCAACCAAGTATGCCACAATGGCGCTAGAAAGGAACTTTTCCTCGCCTTGATATAGCCAGGCAGGATGGTGTTCTCGCATCCGCTGAGATAGGCGCTTTGTTGTTCATCCAATATAACCCGCTCCACAGGAGCACATTGAGGAGGTCTGAGACGGCAACCTATCCTCGTCTTCAAGGCGGAGAAGCGAGGCGCTAGAGAAAATTAGCCTTATTAGTTATATTTGCTAGGATAGCTGCACAAGCGTTCGTATTTTGCGCGCACTTTGTAGAAGATAATCGAAGCCCAGGATTTGATTTGTTTGCGCAGTGCATGATAAACACCCGGCGGATCAATATGCCCATTGAATAAGAAGAAGACACGGTCGCCGGGACAAGAGCTTGTGTCTTCTTCTTCTTCTTCTTCTTCTTCTTCTTCTTCTTCTTCTTCTTCTTCTTCTTCAAGACTGCTTCCTGGGACTCGTATCTTCGCTTCTATTGGCAATATGCCCATTGTTGGAGTCATCGGCCGAGCGTCAAAATTCCTGCAGCGAAATCCGATCAGCTGACCGGCCTGAGATTCTAACGTGGTCGAAATTGGAGTTGTGCCCTGGCGAGGAGGAGCGGGTGACCACCAATGAAAATTTATTGATCGGTCTCTCGATTAGTTCCCGTTTGTGTGACCTCGCTTGGACGGCCCTTCCGGTGCGACCAACATGAGTGCCTTGACCAAATTGTTGATTGGTGGGTATTGGGTCCTTAGGGTACGGGAGTTGCTAACTGATTGTCGCTTCCGGCCGGTGAGCGGCTCTTGTCCCTAGTTCGTTCATAAATCTGATGAATTCCTCGAACGCACCGCCAGCACCTCCATCCTCGGAGTTTATTTCCCCGGGTTTTCGCCTGTGCTTGCCATCAGAACAGCCGGGCTATTCGTTAGCTGTTAAGAGCTTCCTACAGAAACTGCAGATCGATCTTTTTTTCATTTGCATAGCAGAAATAAGATTAAACACGTGGGTACTGTGTGTCCTCCTGCAGCAGCGTTTCGTCGGAAGACATCATCATCTCTCCATTAGCAATCCGAACACCTTGCAGCTTTTGCATGAATTTATTCAGCTGGTGGACAGTTGTTTTGGAGCCCTGCGCTGGAAACTCCAGACGTCGAGACAGCCCCTTGGTCAGGTCAGGCGTTGGAGTACCGCCCACCCCCTCCCCGCCCATATAGGACAGTTCGACCGTCGTTACGACAATGTCCACCGTGCGCACCACAGCAGGGGGGGGGGGGCGGTGACTTGCGCGTGAATTAACTCATAGTGATAGAAGACTTATACAGCATCTACCACACTCTCCCCTTCTGCCCTCTCGGGGCCCGGTGTCATGACAGAGTCAAAAAGACTCGAGGCAGGACCAGGCGACGAAACTCAGCAGCCCGTCTACGCGTGCCACACACACGTCTGATCCGGACACGACGCACCAGGTTGTTACAGCAGCAGAAAGGGGGAGGCACGGATCCCAACTCAGAGTTACCATAGGAAGGAGTGTACTTAATTGACCTGAGAAATCGGGGTACCCCAGTATCGTCCTCACTCTCTTCTCCCTCCTCCACATACGAGCGGTTTGCCCAAGCCTGTGGGCGCCGCTGCCTAACGCTTGCCACCCACAGACAAGCCGCGTTAAACATCAGTACCGAGGTTGGCGGACGTCTTCTCGTGACTGCTGTTAGAGCGATAGGCTATTGGCTGAGTGGCCCTCTTCCTGTGAACGCACATGCGGTACCCCGCATGCGCAGGACAGGGTGGACAAGTTCACTGTCCTGGTCTCGCAAACTCAATGAACTGGCAGCTGTCCAAGGTGGCCAGTTCTGCTCCTAGCTCTGCTGTCCGACGACTGGCACCGCCCCCGAGGCGGGACAAGCCCAGATGTGAGTTTACGGTAGATGACACAGCGATGCGGTCGGCAGGAGGGGACGGAGTGTGTTGGTCCAGGGTCTCGTAGCTGCTGCATTCTAAACTCTCTCGTCCCCCCGTCCCCCCTGGGGCCACGGACGCCATGCGCGTAGAGGAACCACCAAACCGGATTGGAAGATGTCGGTGTGTGACCTTTCGGCGTACCAATTGTGATGACCTTGAAGGTGTGAGACCGGGCGAATGCAAACAGGAAGGAGCGGCCGCAGCGGGGCAGACAGGGTGAGTTGGGCGCACTAGCACTGAGGTGGATGTAAAGGTATGCCTGAGCGTGCCCTGGCGGTTTTGCTCCAGTCTTGCCCCAGTGTAGCTTCGCTCTGTTTGGTTGAATTTTAAGAGGGTTGCCGGGCCTGAGTAACAGTTACCAAGGCTGCCCTGGATGATAGGAGAGGCGATTTGAGTGATGTCTTCTCGCTGCCAAAATATCGTGCTTTTTATCGCGTATAGGTTTCCCTGCTCGAGGCAGTGCTTCCCAGAACAACAATACCAGCAACACCTGAATTTGGTGGTGGGGGGGGGACTTATAAAGTTGGTAACGCTAGGCTGGCACGCTTTCCCGGACGGCTATGTACGTCACACAGATACGACAGCACGGCGGTACAGAGAGAGAGGGGGGGGGCTGGTAAACGAATCGAAACCACACCGTGCGTGCGCGTATACACACGCACACACACGAAGGCCCAGTCAAGGTCAGGCTGCGAAAGGCCACGCGGGTAGTTTAACGGCCTCTAGTAGGACTGGTAAGCGTGGGGCAGCCCAAAACTGAGGTGGCCGCAATGAGTCATCTTAGCGTCCACCCGAGAATGAGGAAGACAGATGGAGACGGGGGGAGGCGGCGGCGGTGGCGGCGACGGCGGCGACAGGAATGAGTCAGTCATATTAAATACACGCAGCATGGAGACGAGGAAGTCTGTACAACGGGTCAGTACGGACACGGAGAAGGGTGGCGGATTGAATCATTGTTTGCGGTGAACATGAGCTCAGCCTTTAAAATAACTTCGGGGACAACTGACACGCCGATGCAACTGCAGCACGGAAGAACATATGTTCATTATTGGTAAGAGGGGTGATTAGATAACGAGAAATAAGGGAGGCTTAGAACTGGAAAGACGAACCCAGTGATGGAACCTGACGACGGCAGCAGCAGCAGCATCGCTGATAGAAGCGAGCAGGCGAGTCTCAGGTAGCAGTTCAGAAGATGAAGATGCGATCACTGGAACAAGAAGCCTATTTGCCTGACGTTTCGGATTCTCACTCGAATCCATCATCAGAGACATTCGCAGATAGAGGTGAAGGTGGCACCAGGAGTGCAATATTTATAGCACGTGACTGCCGTGGGACCGTATGCGCACTGCAATTAACAGTTCTCGCAATCGCCGCTGGGGTCGTAATTGATGCGGCGGTGGCTTGGCGGTCCGAGTCCAAGTCATTAATTGCCGCGATTTCGTCATCCGTGCTGGATGCTGGTGTGACGATTGCTCGGCAAACTGGCTCACTGTCACCATGATAATTGCTCACCCGCGCCCTCCCCACGTGACTGATTCTCCTGCCCAGGGAAAATCGCAATACGGAATAGGGCACCGGGAGGTCATTGTGTTTGTTGATGGATTGCGGGCCTGAGAACCATGACTCGAGCAGCTCGCGGCTCACGCGGTTGTCACCCCTTGCGAGGATTTCAGCCTCTTGAAATTTGAAAATATGGCCGGGTCCCGTCGAGTGTGCCGCCACCTGAGAGTTAGCGTCTCCCCGCCTCACTGCTGCTGCGTGCTCGGCAAGTCGCGTACGGAGTAATCTCCCAGTCCAACTCCAACCTCCGGACTGGCAAAGTGACTGTTCCAACGTCTCAAGTTTCTGACCTCCGATTCGAACACCACAGTCAGCTCGTCAACGCAATTCTTGGAGAAACTTAAAGGTGTAAGTCTCCTGCCAAGCGATATCATGGTTTCATTTGATGTCACGTCCCTTTTTACTTCTATCCCGCAGGACCTGGAAGTCGAGACAGTCGAACTACTCCTACGAGAGAAGTACGACGAAACGGAGAATCGCCTCTGACACGCCCAAATCATCCAGCTCCTGAAGTTCTGTCTCAAGACGTACTTTACAATCGACAGAACAATCTACGAGCAAGTGAAGGGAACGCCAATGAGTTCACCGATTTCGGGACTCATGGCCGAGGCGGTCCTTCAACGGCTGGAGTCGCTGGTTTTCCGACACCACAAACCGAAATTCTGGGCTCGGTATGTGGATGACACCTTCGTCGTCATCGAACGGGATCAGGTGCTGACTTTCAAAGAACAACTCAACGCCGTCTTCCCGGACATTAAGTTTACGATGGAAGAGGAGGAAAACAATCAGCTGGCCTTCCTGGCTGTCCTCGTCTGCCGCAAAGATTGTGGTGGCCTAAAAACCAAAGTGTTCAGGAACGCGACGAATACGACGCAAATACTGAACTTCAATATCAACCACCCGATCAGTCACAAACGCAGTTGCGTAAGGGCGCTATACCGGCGCGTTGAGACGCACTGCGGTGAGATGGAAGACAAGGTTACTGAATTACAATATCTTCGACGGGTAATGAGAGCCAATGGCTACCCGCGCAACTTTGTCAACCAGTGCATACGAAAAGGACACCAGAGACCAAATCCAACTAGTCCCAAATTTTGGCGGGCTCTTCCTTACGTGAAGAACGTCTCGGAAGCCGTCAGTCGTCTTCTCACTCCACTTGGAGTTGGGGTTGCACACAGGCCGGAAGCAACTATTAGGCGCCAATTAATGAGGCCAAAAGACCCGCTGCCACGGCAGGAAACGTCTGCAGTCGTTTACCGGATCTGGTGTAATTGCGGACAAAGCAATTATGTCGGAGAAACTGGGAGATTACTCCGTACGCGACTTGCCGAGCACGCAGCAGCAGTGAGGCGGGGAGACGCTAACTCTCAGGTGGCGGCACACTCGACGGGACCCGGCCATATTTTCAAATTTCAAGAGGCTGAAATCCTCGCAAGGGGTGACAACCGCGTGAGCCGCGAGCTGCTCGAGTCATGGTTCTCAGGCCCGCAATCCATCAACAAACACAATGACCTCCCGGTGCCCTATTCCGTATTGCGATTTTCCCTGGGCAGGAGAATCAGTCACGTGGGGAGGGCGCGGGTGAGCAATTATCATGGTGACAGTGAGCCAGTTTGCCGAGCAATCGTCACACCAGCATCCAGCACGGATGACGAAATCGCGGCAATTAATGACTCGGACTCGGACCGCCAAGCCACCGCCGCATCAATTACGACCCCAGCGGCGATTGCGAGAACTGTTAATTGCGGTGCGCATACGGTCCCACGGCAGTCACGTGCTATAAATATTGCACTCCTGGTGCCACCTTCATCTCTATCTGCGAATGTCTCTGATGATGGATTCGAGTGAGAATCCGAAACGTCAGGCAAATAAGCTTCTTGTTCCAGTGATCGCATCTTCATCTTCTGAGCAGCAGCATCGATCCTACATCCATTTCAGCACGGTCTGACGATGAGCCTACTAAGGAGAAGTCGATCACGATAATTTTTCCGCCTATTTACTGTCACTGTCTCTGATGATGGGTCGGAGCTAGAATCTGAAACGTTGGGTGAATAAAGCTCCTGATCCAGCGATCGCTTCCACTTCTTATTCATGAAGTTACAGTCCAGAGGATTTGTGTTGGCGAATGAGAGCGTTTTGAGTAGGCAAGGGAAATTTATCCCATTTTTTCGTCATTCGTGTGGGTGGGTGGATGGGGTCTGATGTCGACTTGAGCTAGTAGATGGCAGATGTGAATTTTTCGCCTTTTTATGTACAAAAGCTTTACGATCCAGAGGATTCGCGTGAGCGAAGGAGAGGGCGTTGAGTACGTATGGTTTCTTTTTTAGGATGGGGATGTAGGATATATCAAGTGCAGTGGGTAGCAACTACTGCCTCACTGGAATTCAACACCGCAAAATCGCAGCAAAATGAAGAGTAGAAAGGGCGTCTTGAACACACTGTTATAGTATAGTGGAAACTTTGTCGTTCATGAGACATTGCAAGTTGACGGGAAGCTGTCAACCGCACGGGTTCATCGATATTTCCCTTGAACTTAACTGACCAATGGAAATTCCGGCGCAAGGACCTGGGGTGCTCACACTTGGGGGACTTTCTGTCTCATTCATCCCTCCCAACCAAATATGGAATTACGTCTCAGTGGATTGGCTGCGAAAATACTGAGCGATGACCTCGGAGAGAGGCCTCTCACTCTCACACCACAGTCGCACATACACTATTCCGAGGGGTGTTCCGGTTCCTAGGAGGAAGAAGTAGTCACCCCAAGTATACTCCGGATGTCTAAGCATGCAGGGTAGTATTTCCTTGGCCCCACAACACTGCCGGTCTCCGGTAACCGCCGAGACCGACGGACAAAAAAAACAGGTGGGATTAGCTGGCGTGTCGCACTAGCGCTGTCGAATTTACATCTGAAGTCTGATTTCGTGTAGAGACGAGGGCGGTGACGCGTCTTCATATTGACCCAACTGTGAAAAACTCAGCGCCTCGGTGGGATTCGAACCCATTATGTTATTACCGACAAAGACAAGGGGGACTGGTAATACCATACTGCCTATATCATGCGCCGCTGTGCGGCTGCTGGTTGGGCTCAAGAGAGAGCCTGTAAGGCACAACGGACTGAGTGAATTCCGTAAGAACGATCGGTGATCGTCCCCTACCATTCGAACCTATGACAGCAAGGGGAAGGCTTTAGTACAGCCAACGATCTAGCCACTTCAGCTACGAGGCCCCACCAGAAGACGTGAGTTTAATCACGCTTGGGTCAAGTTGCCCGCCCTACGTCTGGACTCCACCAAATCTGATGCAGTATGCTGACTACCCAAGCAGAATTTCCGAAGTAATCCACTTAGAATCCACCAGACGCCTACCAAGCTCACGTAATTTATAGATGTTTTGGCAGACTTGGAGTAGTTCATATTGAACCAAAGGTGACAATCTCGGCGCCTCGGTGGGATTCGAATCCATGACAGCCAGGGGAAGGCTTTAGTACAGCCAACGCTCTAGCTACCTGAGTTACAGTTGGATCAATATGAAATACTCCAAATCTGCCAAAACATCTATAAGGACGCGTTTTGGCGCATGTAGGAAGGTCGAAGACTCAGCACATTTTCCTCACTATAAACAATCTGACGCGCTTAAAACTATCACGGTACGCTAAAAGCCGTAGCTTGGAAGGTTGCCAACTGACGGAATAACTTGAACGTCGCAGTCTGCCCACTGTTGTGTGTTTGTGCGTAGAGTGGCCGACTGTTAGTATAAGAGCTAGGCTGAAATGGTTTCTTCTTAATGTGGCATTTATGGCGCTCCCACTCCGTGGAATCCGAGCGGGGTTTTGCTGCACGCCTAGGTGAGGCTCCTCCGTGCCAGCCCCTTATTGTTGTTATTGTTGTTGTTGTTGTTGTTGGTGGTGGTGGTGGTGGTGGTGGTGGTGGTGGTGGTGGTGGTGGGAACTTTGCGCGTGAAGTCTGGTTCGGTTACGAGGGCCCCAAGACACAACGGGGTGAGTGAGTTCTGTAAGATGGATTAGGTCGGTCAAGCGCTACCGAAGCAGAAAAGCGTTATAGGAAGCTTAGCAAACTGTTGCCGCAAGCGTTCTCACCAAGCCATTGTCTGCCGAATTGCGCCTGCTCAAGACTCGGTCCACACGCCGCCAATCGGTGATGAGATGAATATCGATTGGCGTTAGCAGAGACGGTCAGACGCGCGTACGCAAGGCCTGACAGACGGAGGCGGCACGAGCCAGCGGTGGCGGCGGCGGCGGCGGCGGCGGCGCCAATGACTGTTGGAGCGGGCAGCTACAAACATGTAATTCAGGTTGCCAGCGTTAGCGGGCTCGTTCTGGCGGGGGGAGTAAGAGGTTTGGATGGAGGTTGCGGCTTCTGATACTGTGTATTCAACTTCCACAGCTGCTGTCACCTGGCAGGCGGCGTGGTTACCAGCATCAGTTTAGGACACTATCGCTAGCCTTCTCCCGCACTGATGAGGTGAGTCTCGTTCCCGAATAGTGTTCATCAGACATCCCAGACGGCTGTAAATTCCATTCTGGGTCGCGAATTTGGCAGAGTGGAAGGACGACCCCAATTAGAATGGGCTACCCGCGAATTTACTATAGTTCTCCCGGTAAGTCTTGGAGAGAGAGAGAGACCTGGCGCAAATCATCGCTCTACGGGTGCCACCATTCCAATGGTTTATCTTGACTGACTTTCCTATTCTTTGCAAACACAACGCCGCCATTTGAGGAAAACCCCAGCGCCTGCCCTCACCTGATCTGGTTCCTCTGTCGAAACTCTTGTCGAGACGTAATCGCCACGTGAAACAAAAATGTGCGGAGTCACAAATAACATCCAGTGCCAGTTATAGGCTAATCGAAAGAACCATTGCGTGTGCCAGGGCCCGTGGAGGACCTGTTACTTCTACAGCTTGTCCCGGCCACCTAAATACCATACAGCCTCGAGGACAAAACACACATGCTTTAGATTAGACTATTTCATTGATTGGAGGGTCGTATAATCAGGTCAGTTGTTTCACCAGGTCCAGTTTTTAGGCTTTCACAAGACATGCACGATAGCGCCAGTGATGCTCCTCCTCCTTTTAAAGGCAGGTTTTTGTATGGCACTTGTAGAGGAGCTGTTTAGTCTTTGTTAACCGCGATACCCACTTCCGCTTCCGATCGCCTTGAGTTTGTTTCGTCATCGGAAGAAATCGGAGTATGCGGAGATAGTGATCTTTAGACGATGGTTCTTGACAAAAATGGCGAAACGCCAGGCACAAAGTATTGGAATGTCGCTAGCTTGTGCCGCAAACGTCCGAATCCCGTCAAAAGGTCGTCAATATTAACAGGGGCCCAAGGCCTTGGCTGAGCTATTTGAGCATCACCGACTCATCCCCTTATACTCAAACATTACCAATATTACCCTTACCAACATCAGTGGGGACACAGCTTGTACAAATCGCAATAATAACACCCATGTTCCAGTCACCGTTTATTTTGGCCGGACCTCATCGCAGCTATGGCAACGCGAATACCGCCAGGGCTCAAACGGAACCCGCCCCCCCCCCACCACCACCACCACCACCACCATCACCACCGCCGCCGCCGCCGCCGCCGCCGCCGCCGC
>CACRXP010000514.1:52333-91759 GCA_902702965.1 Spirometra erinaceieuropaei
CACCACCACCACCACCACCACCACCACCATTAATGCAGAGAAAAGGTCTAATTTCCCCTCTTACGCCTGCACCTTGCGCTCCAAATTAGTCTGGTTGATCTCCCGCGAACCCACCGCAGTGCGACCGGGGAGCTGGTGCCTGGATCTTCGACCAGCAACTGTCACGCCCATCCTACCCCCCTCCCCCCTGTGGCACACTGTCTCCCTATAGTCAGGCGCCGCGTGGGTCGCCTGCTCCTTGATTTGCACGTGAATGAAAACAGTCAGTACAATAGCACATACCACGTATCCCCTGCAGTACTTCCTTCTACACAGCAAACGCAGAAGGCTCGCAAGCATGGGCCTATTCAACCGCACGCCCATGCACGACAACTGTTAGGGAAACACCACACATCACTCACGCTGCAGCCATGCAGTTGGATTTGCCAACGTCATCGTGGTGGACGAAGCGTTCTGCGTGTGCGAGAGTGTGTGAGAGAAGAGTGCTTTTGGTGGTGGTGTGGAGTGAAGGACGAGCACGTGTGTGACCCGTGACACACAGGTTGAGACGCCAGGCTAGGCTTATCACTGCGCCAGATCCCACTCACCATTGGCTGGTTGACAGGGCTTGGACGGTCAGCTGGTGCGTGGGAGTGGGGGGAGGCAACAAGATCGATCCAGCCCGCTCCAGCCTTCTGTTCCTCGCTAATGGACAGTCACATGTGGGTGGGAAAAACGGATGAGTCAGATCCTCCCCAGGTGATCAGCTCCAGCGTTCGACCTTCTGGCGGGAAATATGGATGCCCCCGTGCGGGAATCTCGCTACATTTCAGTCTGTCATGGGCCGTGTTTACATCAGTTGTCTGTTATCTACCTTACTGAGATTTGGTGGTGCTGAATCCCGGTCAGACATAGGTTAATAGTTATGAATTTCAATGTCTCAGACTTGGCCTGATAGATAAGGTGAGAAATTTGCGGTCGGTGGTTGCACAGCAGTCCTACCCCTTTCCCCCCACAACCCCCTGGAATTCAACGCAAGATCACATGTACAGCGGAATTTTGAGTGTTCTCTACTGACGTATTGAGGTGTTGCAGTGACGACAGAGCAGCTTTCCCTTCTCTTGCCGTTAACAGATGTCTCCAAAAACTTTCGAAAGCTCCACAAGCCTGTGGCGAGCTTTAGTCACTCCATGAAAAACACTTGTAAGTCCAGGTCCTCTATGAAGACTGCCTGTCAATGTCCTGTAGGTGATTGCCATGGTGATGGCTCCCGTCATCCACCCAGAACATATCATTGTGAAACATACTCAGGCACCGCATACAGGAAAGCAGTTCCTAATTAGTCATCTACGCGTCATGCCAGTAGTCGACGTATCACGACCTCCAGAGGTCAGATGTGGTTATGTAGCCCCACCTGAAGTAAACAAACCCCAGTCACCTCTAATGCGGGACCGGTGGTAATAGGGGTTTTCACAGGTGGGACCGGGGAACGCACAGGCGACGGGGACAAGCAGTTGTATGCAAAAGAAAAGCTATTGGGAATGAGCGATTGTACTGTGAGTGGTTGAGAAATAGTTGCCCTAACCCCTAACTCTGGCCCCTAATCTTAAGCTTTAAACCTAACCCCAGTATTATTGTGTCCATCAGATGGGGCTAAATGACCACATCTTGTCCACCCAGAAAAACCAAATGCCATTCTCCAACGGAAGCTCATTTTTAGATGCCTGTTGTCAAAGGCAGCCAATGACCAACTAACGGACTAACTCCCCCTCCTCTAAGGTAACCGATTTCCGTAAATATTCCCATGTTACACTTGAAAAGTCAAGTTGGCAAACACGTGCTTTCGGTAATTCTTCGTCAAGCCAATACAGTTACATGAAGGAATGAAAATGTACAGAATAAACAGTAAGAAGAAGAGGCGATCTCGGGAACCATTGTTATATTGCCCTGACGTTTCAAAATCAAACAAGATTTCATCGTCGGAGGTGAGTTTAGTACCACGCCTCACAGTATTTATAGGCGGTGACGATCTTGTTACAACGGGTTTGCGTCTATTCGGGGGCTGTCGTTTGGACGCTTAGCTGTCATCGCACGTGTTTGCATTGACCTTAGCTCTCGTCCTAGGCTGGCAATCTTCTTTGTCACCCTGCCGTCACTTGTGTTCTCACCTGCCGCATGAGTGGCAGTGATGATAGCACCTTCATCGGGTCCGTTGGCGTTACTGCGATCGTTCGTCCTCACACCTGCCAGATAAGTGCAGGGCAATATAACAATGGTTCCCGAGATCGCCTCTTCTTCTTATTTATGTCTGGGGACGCGCATCTTCGCTTCTATCAGAATAAACAGTGTTTATAGATGTCTTAAGGGCTATTAAGTCTTTAACATTCATCTTCCCCACACCATCCCCATGACAAGGTCGGCGGGTTTTGGTCCTTAGAGCTGGCGGAGGGGGTTAAGCGAGTCTTTGAGTGATGTTCTTGGATTGAGTACACGGAGTACCCATCACTGTAATCAGGGATTTGAGGCGGCATGTCGTCAGCACGTGAGGTTGGCGTTGGCCACGGCAGAGAGAGCGCTTGTGTCAGGGTTTTCTGACAGCATAGCCCCGGATTCGCTAGCCGTATAGCCACTGCCTCGGCCGTGGCTAGTATCCGTTGGCGTAGGCCTTTTGAGAAGCTTGTCGGTGTCTATTAGGCAATCTGAAATACTTCCCTGGCATCGACTCGGTGCTTCGTATCGATTAAATATGCGAGAATAGAACTTGAAATCGATCGGGTCTCACCTCTATCTAGCCAGGCGGGCATATGTTCACGCACCCTCTTTACCAGGCATCTCATTGCACGGCCGATGTATCCCGCTCCACAGGAGCAAGTGAATGAGTAAATTCACATTGATGTGGCCTCCAACGGCGGTCTGTCTTTACCTCCCAAACGTAGGAGGGGAGAGTTTGTGAAACATACGCCTGAATTCGCCCAGGGGAATGCTTTCGTGCTAGCTGTAGGTAAGCGCCGTCTGACTAGTTCGCTCGCTGCGTCCCCTGCAAAAGGCAGTCTTATCAACACATCTTTCTTTTCTGCAGTCGCAACGGTGGGCTTTGCAATGCGTTCCACCAATATTTCGGAGGATAAACCTATCTGGCTATCCGTTCTTACGAAGTGGGTTCCGCAGTTGTTGGAGCTCTGCTTCAGTAGCTTCAGGTGAGCAGATGTGCCCCACTCTAGCTGCCAATCCTTGGACTAGATTTCGTTAGATGTTGAGGTGAAAAAAACTGTGTATTGTCCCGTCCTGGTTTTCTTTCGCAACACTCTGCACTGGATAGACCCATCCTCTTGTCTGTGTATAAGGACATCGAGAAACGCAATATCGTTATCTGCCTCGGACTCTGGAGTGAACTTTAATGAACCGATTTCACGGGAAACTGGGATCACTTTACACACCTTCTGGCCTACTCTGTTATCCACATAGGAGTAGGGCTGGGCCAGTGTTTGTATGGGGGCTGCCAACGCCGGACCCGGTGTGCGCCACGCCGGCGACAAACGAAAATTAGCGTTGTCGGCGCAGTAGGCAGCAGCAGCAGCAGCAGCAGCAGCAGCAGCAGCAGCAGCAGCAGCAGCAGCAGCAGCAGCAGCAGCAGCAGCAGCAACAGCAGCAGCAGCAGCAGCAGCAGCAGGCATCCCTGCTCCTATCGATCGTTTCAGGGTTTAGTCGCCGCCGCCGCCGCTGTCAACCCGTCGGCTCGCTGTTGCCTACAGCGCAGAGCGTCAAAACGAGCGTTTCGTGCAGGTGGCTTCGACACGCCCGTGAGACGCAACGCCCGTCTGCGCCCTCCCTTTTTCTCGTCTGTCCTATGAATGCGGCCGGTTAACCATGAGTGTTTCACAACCTGCGTAGCAAACATCTAACCGAACTGTCATCGCATCGATTATGGGGCGATAGATGGCCTACCTTGAGTTCTAGTAAGTACCAACAGAGTCATAGAAATTTGATAGATACAGTTTAAGAGATCGGGGAGTTGATTTGCTGGGCTAGTTGCCTCACCTCACGGATAAGTAGCAGACGGCATCAGATCAAACAGGAACCACTAAGAATGGGTAAAGCAGTTAAGGTAAAAATGGGAAAGTCGGAATGCAGAAAAACGTTTAAGGTATAAAATGAGTGAACAAATAGACGGCGATTTCAGTTTCAGTTTATTTGAGGGAAAGATAGGCGCTGAACCTTTGAACTTCCTAGTTGTTACAAGGAAGCGAACTATATCAAAAATTTGAAAATGGAAACATCAAACAGCTACAGAGTTTCTTCAGATTGACAAAGTTTTCGAAACCAGACAGGTAAACGAATTGTTCCAAATGTCAAAAACATTAACGTTACTAAACACGCTGTACAGTAGTCCGTCCATGGATAATTGGCGCTATCTCAGTTTCTGAGGGAGACAAATTAAATGCCAACACTCACATTCAACAGACATGGGACAATAATAAAAAACAGACATTACTGAATTAAGGCAGTAATATAAAAAACATTAATAAACTGTTCGAACAAAGTGCTAGACGATGTCGGCCAGGTTCATTTTTCAGGATGAAAGTAGTTAAAAAAGACGAACAAATGGACTAAAAGTGAATGTCAGTCTGCCACCTAGCAAGTGAACAACGATCAGAATGGGAGTGTTCAAAAAGACAAATAGCATCCAGTCGGCTAGTCAGACGCGCACCAAAAGCTTGATTAGAAAGCCGTAGAGAATGGGGGGAAGGAAGGACGTCTTGAGGAAACAAAAGCAGAAAAATGGTGGGAAAGCGTGAACTGATTAAATAGGGCGGCGGTAATTCTTCTTCGAAATAGACTTCTAAATAGACTGCGAGGGTCAATTTCAGTTTATTAGTCACCGTGGGATATGTGTATTTTTGGAAGTAACTACGCTCTTTGGGAGCAGGAGAAAAATTTATTGAGTAAATTTTCGAAGTCGGTTTCCCGTGTCGTCATCAGACTCGAGTAAATGTGCAGAAAACAATTAAAATTTCAAACGTGCTACAAAATCAATACTCATTTGGTTTCTCAGCTAGTAAGCAGCGATTGTATGTGTCAGTCCGTATTGATCGGCTTTCGTCTCTTCCAATTTTTCCTGAGATTTTTGTACATGGCATCTAACTCCATATGCCTGTGCCATGGCACGACTTCAAGAAACTCTCGGCCTTTTTTAGATGGGTACACTCCGGCGATGCGAGTGTTGTCCTGTGCGAAATTGTGCCCAGTATTAAGAGTGTGCATGGCCATTTGAGTCAAGTGGTCTCGCCTTTTGACTGCCAGTTGATGTTCGTGGATGCGTGTAGTGATAAATTTTTCCGTTTGTCTATAGTATACGCCATCACAAGTATTGCATGGGATCTTATAGACGACTCCCCTTCTATCTAGGTAGCCAACCCTATCCTAAGGGTGTACAAGCTGAATGCGTAAAGTAGTCGCCGGCTTGTGCGCCACTTTTATCTGGTGTTTCCTCAAGTGTCTTTCATCACGTTCAGACACGTTCCTGATGTAGAGAAGGATTCGCCTAGTGTTTGCTTTGGACTCTTGATTGGAACTGTCTAGTTCCTTTATTTTTAACTCTTATTGTCTCATTCATCGACGTACGAAATCTCTAGGGTAACCGTTCTGAGAAAATAATTCAAGCAGGTAGTTTAGTTCAAATTTGTAGCTTTCTTCATCAGAGCATTGTGTTTTTGCTCGTTGTGTCAGACTTTTGACGGTACCCCGCTTGTGAGAGATCGGACTGTTGCTCCATAGTGTAGAATTATTTCCGTATATGTTTCTTTGCGGTAAACGGATGTGGGTAGTGTTCTGTCAGTCTTAAGCTGTACGCGAACATCTAGAAATGGGAGTTTATTGTCAACTTCTTTTTCGAGCGTGAATTTAATTCCCGGAATGGTTGAATTGATTGTGTTGTAGAGTATTTCCAGTTGATCCGTTTTAACGTCGAAAAACGTGTCGTCTACATATCGTAACCATAACTTAGGGTTAACTAATGGAAGAGATACCGATTCCAACTTCTGCATTGTCACCTCGGCAAGAAAGACAGATACGAGTGATCACATTGGAGCACATTTATTTGTTGACAATATTGGTGATCGAACGAAAAATTGGTTGTTTGAGCGCATGGAGACGTCATGATACCTGTTACATAGGGGAGGGACAAAAATCCCAACTGATTGCGAGTGCCATGAGGGCCACATTAAGAGGAAACCTCCCAGGGAGGACCAACTTATCCCGTCAGTTGACATTCTTCCAACTCACAGTCCTTAGAGCACCGTGATTGGTTCAAGTGTGTCAGGTTGTTTGCAGTGAGAAATATGCAGTGAGACCGTCGACCTCACGCTCTTTTTCCCCTTACGGACACCAGTTCTCGCTCCCATCCGGTCAGTCGTCTGATGCGGGGAGTGGGCGTATGCGTGTGGCGAGAGAAATTTCTGCTGGTATAACAATGAGACAGCCGCTGGGGTGTTCTGATCCGGTTCGGTCGAAAAGAGGGACTTGAACAACAATGGTTGGATGAGGGCAACAAATGAGTGAGAAACGATCACTCAGGTCCCGCCCGACCTGTTTAATTCCGATTTACTGATTACTGGTCACACTTCTCCATGCCATATATATGTTCATAAAAGCCTCAAACATGCATGCATCCTCGACTGACATGTACGCACCAGCTTGGTCTAGATCATAAGAGCGCGACTAGAGAGCCAGTCCTCTCGAACTTCCCCTTAAAAATTAGTCAACTTCGAACAACAGAACTCCAGTCTAGATCGCTCAACTTTCTTCCCCCCCCGCCCACCAGGAACGATTACCAGGCGCCTAAAGAGCGAAAGCGGCTGGGTATGATGGAGTTAGCCCACAGCTAGGACCATTACACACAACGCCAAACTGTCACCGAGCCACAAACTCATCAGTTTTGCTTCCATAAGCACTCGTTTAAGCCGAAACGTGGTCGAAGTTGGTCGATTTTTGGGCAAAACAATTCGTGCGTGCTATTCATGGATTGTTGCCATTCTACTAGCCGATGGCAAAAAACCACCTTCATGAACATTCCGCTATCCCCAGCTCTGTTTCAATAAGACCTCTCGATTATTGCCTGTTGACCGTCATGCAAATTAAAGCCACAGAGTCCTGAACATGTACGAGTCTGCCAATGAAATGCACGCAAGCCCTCCTTCCCTCCCCGATTACATGCACCAGCCCAATCTAATTCGTGAATGCGCAACTTAACTCTTAGTCCTAACTAACCTCCACGAAAAAATTCGAAATGCTCGTACGTTCGGGTTGTCTGACCGCATGGACGCGTCATACCACCTGTTACATCAGGGAGGAGCACTTATCCAAACTGATTGAGAGTGTCACATTAAGAGGAAACCACTGCAGCCCGACTCTCCGCCTCCCCCAGGGAGGACCGAGTTGTTCTGTCAGTCGACAGTCTTCCAGGTCACAGTCTTTAGCGCGTCGTGATTGGTTCAAGCGTGTCAGGTCGTTTGTAGTGAGGAATATGCACTGAGACCGTCGACCGCACGCTATTTTCCCCTTACGGACACCAGTTCTCGCTCCCGTTCGGTCAGTCGTCTGATGCGGGGAGTGGACGCAGTGACTGACAGAGCAGGAGTGTCCGTCTACGCGCGCCACACGCGTGACCTGGATCCCCGCACAACAAACCAGGACTTCACATAAGGAGTGTGATCTGCTCTAATCTCACGTGTGTTAGAATTGCAGAGGGGTCACATGGCGCAGGTGCCAATTCCGTGCTTGTGGTGGAAAGTAGGGGACGGGTTTATGTGTCATGTATGTACTAGTGAGGAAATATGTACAAAGCAATGCTTAGCTATGAATTTCCAATGTTCCCTTGGGC
Organism: Spirometra erinaceieuropaei; assembly: GCA_902702965.1. Taxonomy (NCBI): domain Eukaryota; kingdom Metazoa; phylum Platyhelminthes; class Cestoda; order Diphyllobothriidea; family Diphyllobothriidae; genus Spirometra; species Spirometra erinaceieuropaei. Next base: position 60,192 of record CACRXP010000514.1, read on the forward strand.
CGCTAGTCCTTTCAATTTCCACTTTGGAACTGGCGCACAGATGCTCAATAAAGATCCGAGCCTAGTCCTGACCCATTTCACCGCATTCTTTCTCCTCTTCAGGATGAGCGCACTCCTGATACATGCCCACCAGTGCTGGCATGTGCAGAGCGCGGATGCCAATGTATGCCTCCAATGCCGAGGAATTCGTTTACGGCGGTTGCGATGGCAAGTATAATCGCTTCGTAACCATGGAGGAGTGTGAGATGGCATGTGGCGGCAGACGCCCTCCTCCAGTTTGGGATCCATGTAAATGATTCTGACTTACCGTTACCTTAACCATACCGCGTACGCCCAATCGCAGTATGTTTTTGTGCATATATGTTGGTCTGTCCCACGCCTATGAAACCACGTGTTTTTGAAGGAAAAACACCAACATTTTATACATTGGAAGACGAGCATCCCAAAAAATGTAATTTTAAATAGGTACAGTACGTGATCTATCTCCTGAGTGAGTTTTCAAATGTGACCCAAAGAACCTTCTACATAAAAAAGAACGCCTACACAATCGCTACTTCGGTGAATGCCTTCAAGAAATGCCTTGTTTTTTAACAGATACATGATACAAAATCTGTCTTTATGGGCGATCGGGAGAAAACACTCAAAATCATAAAGTATTCAGAGATATTTCAAGGCCGATCTGAAACACAACGTATTCCAGAACAAACAAAAAGTGCAAGTTAATTTTAAGAAATAGAAGTTATCTTTATAAACACAAAATGATTTGCTTACGATTACGCCTATCAGTTCTATTTAAATTTATTAGTGATCGATCGGCCTGGAAGCATGTGGCCTTGTGAAAGCGTTTGTTCCGACGACGTCCCCATCAATGAAATCAAGCAAAATCCCGTTTCTCTTGATGAAGTGAATCTAGATCAACCCAAAAGAATCAAGGACCTCTCGAATCCGCAGAAAACTGTTTTAGAATCTGTACTCAGAATGGGGGCTTTTTGCAAACCGCCACACCTGAAATTACATTAATTTGTAAAGGATGTCTAGGTGCAAACCTCACTAAAACACTAGTTTTGAGCGTTATTTTATTTGTGCTTTCATGTTTACTCAGTTTTATTTCGCATGAGAAGACATTTTGTACATCTGGAAACGCAGTTTGTTAAGGTCAGTATATTTTAAGAGTAATAGGCAATGCCTTTGAATACCCTATTGTAAACGGTACATGCAATATCTAACTATAAATAAACATGTACTGAAATGTTGTCAGTAATATACACATTTAACAGAATATTTTCCATGAAAAGGTAGAACCCAAACTTGAGAACATTCAGTTGTAGATGATTTCAGTAAAATGTAATGACAGTCATCCGCATTAGCGGTATGAGTATGCAAGGCGTTGGTTAAGCACCACAGAGCTGTTCTGTTCAGACAAGCGATAGTGTCCAAGCAAATATGCATCGAGTCTTTGCTTGAACGTCTCCGTGGTATCCGCCATTATTACGTCCTCGGGAAGCCCGTTCCAGGCACCGACGACTCGCTGTGAAAAACAGTATTTGCGAACGTCCAGGCGGCATCGGGATCCTCTAAGTTTTAGAGAGTTCCACCGCAGGTTTGTTGTTGTGGCCAGGGTGAAGAAATCGTCGGGGTTTAGGGCACATTCCCGGTTCCTCAATATCCGATAGGCCTGTATGAGATCTCCTCGAACCTGCCTGTACTCAAGAGGAAAATGTTTAAGTTCCCTTAGTCGGCACTTGTAAGGTAAAGTTCTGAGGCCTTTTACAATTTTTGTTGCTCTCCTCTGAGCTCTTTCTAGCAACTTATTGTCTTTTTTTTAGCCACGGGCGCCACGATTGGATTCCATATTCCAGATGCGAGCGAATGAACGCTCCGTATACTTTTCCAAATAACTCTTTGTCTATGTCCACGAAAGATCGTTTAATGTCAAAGAGAACACTAATTGCTCTTTTGGACGCCCTAACACACTGAGATGAAGGCTTAAGGGTCGACAGAATGTTAACCCCAAGATCTTTTTGTTCGGTTACATTTGAAAGGCACCTTCCACCAAGTTGGTAATGGTGATCCTTTCCGTCAGATCTTCCAGTCGTTTTGAGTCGCAGCGCGACGCACTTCTCTAGGTTAAACTTTAGCAGCCATTTTTCAGACCATTCGCATAGGCGGTTCAGTCCTTCTTGCAGGGCCCGTTCATCATGTTCGCCGTTGATCGCTCGCCATAACTTGATGTCATCAGCAAATATGGCTCCATTGCAGTCCAGTCCATTCATACAGTCGTTGACATAAATTAAAAATAGTACTGGTCCGAGTACGGAGCCCTGCGGAACTCCACTCACAACTGGCACTGGTGTTGACTTCGCACTACCAATACACACAGACTGTGATCGACCAGTCAGAAAGTCCTTTACCCAGTTTAATAGGTTTCCCCTTATCCCTGACTCGCGGACCTTGTAAAGTAACCGGTGGTGTGGAACACTATCAAAAGCTTTCTTGAAATCTATGTAAACGATATCGACCTTTGTTCCTGCGTCTAACGAGCGAGACCACTGTTCCGTTGAATGAAGCATATTAGTTAGGCAGGAGTGATTTCGTCGAAAGCCATGCTGAGAACTAGCAAAGAAATTATTTTCTTCAAGGAACTTCATTATGGATTTTTTGACTATTCTCTCCATGACTTTGCAACAAATGCACGTTAGGCTCACCGGCCGATAATTGTTTGTACTTGTTCTGGATCCGCCCTTGTGAATGGGGTATATGTTCGCCACTTTCCAATCCGAGGGGAGAATGCCTAGGTCAAAGGAGGACCTAAAGATGTGCCAAAGCGGTTTGGCGAGTTCGCAAGACAACTCCTTCAGCACTTTTGCCGGAATTTGGTCTGGGCCCGGAGACTTGCCCTCCTTAAGCGCTAGAAGTTTCTTCCTCACATCTTCTTCCGTGAAGTCGATGTTTTCTATTATTTCGTCGGTTGTCCCAGCAGGAGATTCAGCCTCGCCAAAGTCCATTTCATCGGTGAAAACCGATACGAAAAACCGGCTTAGATTTTCTGCCTTAGCATCATTTTCGATGATATCCTCATTGGTTTCTCCTTTTAACACTGCGACCGTCTCCTTGTTCTTTAATCTACTGTTTATGTAACTGAAGAGCACTTTTGGCTTATCGACGGCCCGTTCCATAACTCGCATTTCATATTCCTTCCGCGACCTGCGGATAGCCCCCCTTAACTCGTTTCGCTTTCGACGAAATTGCTCGTAATGGGATGGTTGTTTTGTTGCTGCATACCTTCGCCATAGTTTGTTCTTCCGGTTTACTTCTTTCTTTATATCCCGTGTTATCCAGGCAGGACGATTATTCTTTTTGACTCTCCTTGTCGGACAGTTTCGATGCATGATGTCTGTTACAAATCCTTTGAGAGCGTTCCAATCAACGTCTGGATGTCCGGAAAGAAAGTCATCCCAGTCCACTGCCGATAATTCCCTTCTCATGGCGGCAAAATCTCCTCGCCAGAAATTCAGTCTAGGCTCAGTCGTATTCGCTTGTTGGCTGCATAGGCGGTATCCCCAAAACAGCATGACATGGTCACTCTTACCGAGCGGTGTTATGGATCTAAGTTCGCCAGGGCTAATCGGGTCTTTTGTAAGGACGAGGTCCAGACAATTTGCTCTTTGGTCCGCTCTGATCCTGGTTGGGAACGTGACGTTTTGTACCAGAAAGGGATTAGCCGTCAGTTTCAAGAGCCTGGAATGAAACGAATTTCGCGAAAAATTTACTAATAAATTGTTCCAGTCGACCCTGGGTGCGTTGAAATCTCCGGTTATCAGTACCTCTTGGTTTTGTGACGTCTCTTTAATTAGCCCAAACATCGCCTCGTCAACCTCATCAGTTTGATTGGGCGGCCTGTATACGGTCAGGAAATTCAAATTAGGTGCGTCACGCTTTCAGGATTTTGCGCTTTTCTAAAAATCATCGGCTTTTCGCAGCAATGCGACACTCCCTTTTTTGCTTTTAATTCTTTTAAAGTTGTACATAATTAACAAAGACATTGGATCCATGCATTGATGTCCGTTTTCGAGTGACTGGCAATCACTCGTAAATCTCGACAACTTTCATAAGTTAGGTTACCTATTGTTGGGAGCAAATCAGGTAACAATTGGGAGATGGCACCCAAAAAATTCCGTTACCGATTAGAATGTGCCGAAGGACTGCATGAGTGTTCGTCCACAGGCTGATGAAAGGAATAAAATAAGGGTATTTTACTGAGGGCCGGAAAACTTTAAAAGCATACAATCCTAGACAGACGGTGTCATCAGCTAAGCAATTTCACAAAATGGCAACTCTCTTCGGGGTCAAGTGCGGCGATGTTTTCAATCACGTCCTCTGTGTTTATTGAACGTGCGGTTTTGAAAGCGAGGATATGAAGGCATAGAGTCATGAACAGCACAACGTAGAACGTTTCCTGTAGCCAACTGCATTCCGCTTTCAATCCTCTATTTAAAAAAGCAATTAAGCAGGGAATACGAGCTGGATCGACTTCATATTATCTGCCTCTTCAAGTAAATCCGACACCGCCCACATTTTTGTTGCCATATAGTGATGAGGTCAAACATTATCGTTCGAAAAGCCATTTCTGAAAAAAGCTTCTTAGTATAACTTATATTTATCCACGCAATCGAAGGCCCTACCCGTAAAACCCCTATTACCACCTGTCCCGTAAGACAGGCTGCTTTGGTTGGGCGGATTTTTTTTGGGTGCCATCTCCCAATTGCTACTGCAAAAAACTTTTGTTGTGTAAATTTTCGAGAGTGGTTCCACACACCTCTGTCAGAAGTATGAGTCATGTACAAAAACATTTCATCATTTAACCGTGTCGAACAAGTGATTCTGCGGTTGGCCGAAGCCTGCGCCAATGCGCGTCAATTGCATTTCGTCCTCTCAGCGACGTTGGCTGTGCTCCCTCCCACTTTTCCTTCACATATTTGCATGTGGCGTATAAACTGATAGGCCGATTGATGTGCTCGTCAGACGAAACCTTAACGGTGAACTTGAAACGACGGTTTATAGGAAGGCAACGAACACCACACAGCTTCTCAGTTTTCACAGCAACCATCCGGTGGCTCACAAACGAAGCTGTGTGAAGACACTCTTCAAACGGATCCAAACTCATTGCAGCAAACTGGAAGATAGAGCGCGTGAGGCCCGTTATCTCCGCGACCAGTTTGTGCAAAATGGCTATTCGAGGGCATTTATAAGTCGCTGCCTACGCGGTCGCCACCAGAGAACTCAAACATCAACGCCACCGACGATATGGCATTCTCTGCCATACATCAAGGGTGTTTCAGAAGCGACCGAGCGCATTGCTGCGGAGCTAGGGGTTGGAATCGCACACCGCCCCAAAGCCACCATGCTCAACAGGGTCATGAAGATCAAAGACCGGTTAAAACCCGAAGAGCAATCTGAAGTAGTGTATCGCATTCCGTGTCAAAATTGTCCTTGTAATTACACAGGACAGACTGGACGCATGCTCGGATCGCGCATACATGAACATAAGCTGGCTGTGAGGCGAGGCGACGCATTGTCACAAGTGGCCGCCCACACCTACGAAATGGGTCACGAGTTTGACTTCGCAGCCACCAAAATAGTTGCCCACGCCGGAAACAAAACAGGCCGAGAAATGATTGAAGCCTGGGCCTCGGATGAGAACTCGGTCAATCGATTTATCGATCTGGCGCCGGCGTACAGAGCCTTTCGTAGTCACCTCCAGTCGTGCGACGTCGGTCGATGATTGGGTCTACGTGCCTTATAACTGCCGCTTGTCCTGTTTCTGCCACTACCTCTGACGATGGACTCCTGTACGAGTCTGAAAGCTCAGGATAATAAACGAATTGTTCCGGTGCTCGATTCTTCTTCTTCTTCTTCTTCTTCTTCTTCTTCTTCTTCTTCTTCTTCTTCTTCTTCTTCTTCTTCTTCTTCTTCTTCTTCTTCTTCTTCTTCTTCTTCTTCTTCTTCTTCTTCTTCTTCTTCTTCTTCTTCTTCTTCTTCAAATACGATTGATGTATGTCTCATCTGAGTGCATTGCTTCCTGGAATTCGCGGTCCTTTCTTACTGGGTAGGCGCCAACGGTGCGAGTCTTCCATCATGCAAATCTGTGTCCAGTGTGTCCATGGCCACCTAGGATATATGCTCTCGTTTCCCCACCGCTAACCGGTGTTGGTCTAGACGGGTTGAGACATATTTCCCAGTTTAGCCACAACAGACGGCACCACGTCTATGGCGGGTGCGGTTGCAACTTGAAGTGTTTTGGGACAATGGAGAAGTGTGAGTTGATTTGTGGCAAGCGAACGGACGCGACATTTCCAGCACACTAGTCAACTATGTTTCGAGCTAAGCTGCAGACCGTTAAAATATCTGCATGTAATATCATTGACTGCAACTTCCGCTTTAGGAATGTAATAAATTGGGTCGTAATTGCAAAGTCTCCTATCTGCTTCGGCTACCCTGAAGAATAGCAAGTAATCAATGTCCACTTATGCAATAATTAACGACAAGCTTCGGGAGGGGGAAGCCTACTTAAAAAAATGTCGGTTTATTTGCAGTAGCTGATGTCAACCCAAAGTTGCACAGTCCTCTCTTATAAACATTTTCTCGAGATTCAATCTCTTTTTTCAACGTTCAGAAACCGACAGTTGAATAGCTTATAACTAAAGGACAGCCATCGATTGACCATGTGAGAAAAAACCTTGCGTTCACTACAAGCATTCACTTTCTCCTTTCTCTCTTTCTCTCTCATGCAAAAATCGGACCGTCAAGCACAAAAATGTCGGAGATTTTGCCAAAATAACTGCATTACGTATAGCTAGAAATCCCAAACCCGGGGGTGGGAAAGTGGACGATGATCCCGACCTCAGCGTTCGGACCGATTGGGTTCTAAAATCTATGGTCGGAATTGCTGCGTCTGCCATTAGTATCCGCCGCAATTAAGCACTGTACTTTAACGCAGTCATTCATGCCGGGCCCCCCAAAGGATGGGATCTGCTTGAACAATGATCAGCTGATTTACAGCCAGTCCCGAAGTTACGCAGTCGTCTCTGCTGCGAAAGTGCAGCCGGACACTTTGACAGTGCTTCCGGTGCGCGCATTGAAGCACCTCAATCAGCTAGACAGGCTACGCCAATTTTGGCAATCATCGGCAGCGAAAAGCGCACAAATTGCTGCCCTCGGCAGATATAAATACCTCTCAGTTGCGGGCAAGCACAGCAACACAGAGGGGATAACCAAGCATGTTCAGCGTTCTCTGCCTCTCAATCCTTCTGACGCTCAGCAGCAGTGCAGGTTAGTGCCCCCTTTCTGATTGGTGCGTTTCCGGTGTGCTGACTTCTGTCCTACCAAAGTATCGGCATTCCGTTGACTGTGAGACCTGTACACTTCGGTGTAGGGCTAACAAACGAAATGGTGAAAGCAGTGATTATAATCTTTCGTATTTGTATGCCTTCCAGCATCGCAGGCATTTAAAGTCAGTGCAGGTCCACCGTCGTAGAAGTATTCGCCTTAACACTGACCAGCGCGTTTCTTTCCCATTTAAAAGGACATGGAATGAATCCTTCTAGAGCTCCTTGTAGTATTTTCCCAGCCTATCTCATTTCTCTACCCCATATCACTAGGAGATGCCTCAGACGTCAGTGGCGAACTTTCGGGCTACGCATTTTGAGTTCAGATATGGGGTCGCTGCAGACACTACAGAGTCTGAGAGTCAGCCTCTTTATCGCTGACCCCAAAATTGCTTACCTTCGTTAAACGTGTTGTGGTTTGTCTTAGTTATACTTTTCTAACTTAAGTCTTTATATATACATATATAACGCCCGGCCATGCAGGTGCTGGCAGGGCTCGAGAGGGAGCGCCAAGGCACAACGGGACGACTGTGTTCCGTAATATGATCCATGAGCGCCCCTTTGCCAAATCTTCCTCTCTCTCTCTCTCTCTCTCTCTCTCTCTATATATATATATATATATATATATATATATATATATATATATCGATATGCGTAAAGATTCGAGGTCCAGACATTGTATCGCGTTCATCATCTCCCGAAGAAGACGAAGAAGAAGAGAGGGCGAATCCATGGACCATCTTGTATTCGAACTGACGTTTCGGAAACTTCCTCGTTTCCATCATCAGAGTAGCGTAGTTGTTGCACTTGCGGGTCTTGAGTTCCGCAAGTGCAACAACTACGCTACTCTGATGATGGAAACGAGGAAGGTTCCGAAACGTCAGTTCGAATACAAGATGGTCCATGGATTCGCCCTCTCTTCTTCTTCGTCTTCTTCGGGAGATGATGAACGCGATATATATATATATATATATAATAGTTTTTAAAGCATATATTCGTGTTAGTTTATCGCCTGTAAAGTAGCTTTTCCCGTGCTGCATGACCAGAGGTTACCATGTCAATAACTGGTAAAAGCAAATTAATCAGAAGCTCACGCAGCAACATTCGGTACGAATCTACGACCTTCGCATCTGCTACGATTGTTTCATGAACTCTGGCACACACTGACTTAATTTGAGTAGTGTAACGCTGTAAAATGATCATCCATGTTCACCAACTGTTTTACTTGTAGCGGGCAACAATGTCTGCACATTGCCAGTCGAGCCCGGTCTATGCAGAGGCTTCTTCCCCAGCTTCGCCTACGTTCCCGAGGTGAATCGCTGCGAAAAATTCATCTACGGTGGCTGCGGTGGCAATGGCAATCGTTTCGAAAGCCTTGAGGAGTGCCAGCGAGCCTGTGGCGGCAATAGTAAGTCTTGATTCCACTTGTTGTCCTCTGGCCACTTATTTTTTGAAATTCTTACTGGGTGACTTCTCAGTCGTCCTCCTCGACGATGTTCACCGTGTACCCCACAACAGGGGAGTCGGGAGTGCAGGGACAGAGGCATTCATGGGAATTAGTTTTGTAGCCTTGCGCAGGGTCCGCGCATTCCCTCCTCCTCGCCCACACGGATTCGATATCAAGAAAGAGTGAAGATGACCGGGCGTAGGGCATGCTCGGATACAGTAGTTGGCCACGCCAGACGGTGCGTGTCCGGGCTTGCCGCACACACGCCCGATCGGTGCACAGTGAACCAGATTTCTACACAACCATAGGTGAGGACAGCTGCGGTCCGATCTGACTGCGAGTGCTGTAGAGACCACATCATGTAGAGCCGCATTCTTGCTCTCTCTCTCTCGCTTCTGTGAGGCGGGTCGAGCTATTGCCACGTTTAGCAGTCTCCCAAGCCACGACTTTGAGCACACTGGGATACATTCAATCGCGTTCGTGACGTTAAGTAGGTTCCGTGTGCGGAGCTCTATCTCGACAAAATGGTACCATAACTACACCTCCATGAGTACAGACCCAACTGATGACATTCCATCTACAGCAGCTCTATCCCTCCACCTCCTGCCTCCACCTTGCCGCACTGTTCCCATGACAACGGGTACACTAATAAACCCTGCTGGCGGTGTCTGGATGAATTCTTCCCTATATGCGATGTAACTGTGCAACTAGATTCACATCAGTCCCACTGATCGGTGCTGCTATTTCGAATTGTAGCGAGATCAGGTGTGCAGATTTGCGACTTTCCATAAATCAGGCCTTTGAGTTCCCTGTGCTCCGATACAGTTGAGCCACCTCCATACGTCAGATAGTATATAAGGGTCGATGGTCCATGAATCATCGGCGTTAGTGAGGAACAAATAGAATGCGCAGCCTCTGTTTCCTACTGATTCTCCTTCTTTGCCTCGGAGCTACAGGTATGCAATATTTCAGAGTAGATTTAAACCTGACTACTGAATTGCTCGAATATTTATGTTCTTGTGAATTAGAAAATTAGCGCATAATGACAGTACGGAAAGTAAATTTGTCAACTAAAAGTGGAGTTTGCATGGCCGGGGGTGTGCTTTTCCGTGCATTTATTAAATACTCGAATGCCTGAGGTGTTTTGCTAACGGCAAGAATTCAAAACAAGCATAAAAAATGCAATTTATTCTCACTAAAGTGTTCACGAAGAATCCTCGGCCGTTTTCTGTCTCAGCATAACATGCATAACGCATAAGGAACACACTGTATGTTGAATTTGTTTAGAAGATCAATATAAAAAGCCGCCAGAGCACAGTTCGGGACGTACGCGCAGATTAATCGACAGAAAGAGTTCACCTAACAACGTGACAGAAGGAAGGAAAAGTAGAAGGTTGTGTAAATCAAAAAGTCTATTGAATAACGCCTACTTTGAGAAATACATTAGGTGATTTTTCGATGGTAAACTTATCCCGGTCACATACGGACTTAAAGGGAGTGACCGATCTCATGAGATGCTAGCTGAAATTCTGAATTGCATTTTCGGTTAGGGAGGTTTTATTATGTGAGTTTGTGGTATTGATTATTGTGCGACATAATTCTATAGTATTTCAGCCTTGCCGGGATTTGGGCTTTCGCATGCCTTTGTTTTCGGCTATCCGTAAGCTGTGAAAAAAGTATTGACATAGCAGATTGATTTTACTTTGATTTCCGATGCCCCTATAAATTCAGGTATATTGCATAGAATATGTGCAAAAAAATATCTTTTCCTATACTTACCTGGTAGAAAATCATGTATTCTTCAAATTTCATGCTCCAAGAAAGTACACCGCCCCGGTTTTAAATAAATTTTTCAATTCCTCATTTGTTTTCAGCCCCATCTGCCGTAGCATTCGCGTCTAGCGTTTTCAGTCTACATGCGGCATATCTTGTGTAAGAAGAGTGGTGCATTTGTATACAACATTAAGAAAATGTCATATAGGGCTCATAGAATTTTGAGCTGCATGTGAACTATATTGTATGCTTCATGTATATTTCATTAAAAAAGTGGATACGATGCTGGATGAATGGACATTTAGATGTCTTAAAAAGTCCAGGCAGATATAAATCTCTCTAAAACCGATATTAACCTCGCGTTCTAGTGAAAACTTTGAAGAGGACGTAATTTCCTACAAAATAAGTTCCAAATAACCTACATTCACATACGTTTTCTAAAAAAAGGCAAGATTTGATTTGGTAGCTCAACCTGAAGGACACAATACTGCTGCGGTTGTGGTCAAGGATTAGGTTTAGGATAAGCGGTTAGCGCAACAATTTCTCAAACATTCAACGTACAACCACACATTCCTAATAGCTTTTCTTTTGCATACAGCTACTTGACCGCGTCGCCTGTGCGTTCCCCGGCGCCACCTGCAAAACCTCTATTACCATCGATCTCGTATTAGATGTGACTGGGGTTTGTTTACTTCAGGTGGGGCTACATAACCACATCCGACCCTAACAAATATATTTGAAATTGTAGGGGCATCGAAATTCAATAGAAAAGATGCATACTGCTTAAGTAGTCATCTGTCACCGAGTGCATTTTCTAAAGTCGGCATTCAGAAGCCAACATCCTAATGAGCCCGAAATATCATAGGATAATGCCGCACAATAGTCGACGCCACAGCCTTACTTAAGCAATCCTTCTCAGTCGAAACGGCATGTCGGAATTTCGGCTAGCATTTCAGGCGACTAGTCATTGGCTGTTATGTAGTGATTGGCGTCGGATTGCATACACGGAAGTTCTACCCCTGTAACAGAGTGGTTCAGGCTTGAAACGTTCTGTCTGCACATATCATCATGTCTATATCCCAGGAGGATTTAGCAGGAAGCTGGATTATTATATCATTACACACCATAAAGCTACCCGACAGATACCGTCTTAAAACTCCGTGCGTAAAATTCATTACTATTGCAATATTAATCTCCATATTTCAGTAACGATCGTAGCTCGAATTTTATCACTGCCCCAGACTTTGCTCCTTAAACGTCTTTCGAAGTCCCTATCAATTCAATTGTATTTTTTAAAAAATGCGAATAAATATTCCCTCTTGCATATATTTGGTAGCAGATTACGTCTTTTTCAGACTTTATGTTCGAAGAAAAGGCATCATTCGGTTTTAAAAATGTCTGCATTTGTGAGATTTTAAAGATCTGAAATGTCCTTCCATACTGCATCGTATCTGATCGACTATTAGTGCTGCTTATGAATTTTACAACATAACCCACATCCATTGCAGAGAAAGGCGTGTTTCGACTTTAAAAGACCATCTTGTTATAAGATTTCGCAAAACCGTGAAATGTATAGCCACAAAGCATCCTATCTGTACATTTGTTGAAGCTTCTTTAATAGTAGGCAACATGGTCTACATTAATTGCGAGATTTTATGAGCTCTACATGACATCTTCTAGGTATCCTTGAGAAACATACAATCTTCCATACACAGACAGTGTGAAGCATGTAGTTTGGAAACTCTAGGCGCAAGGGCCATTGCTGGTAGGGTTTAAAATTATTCGAGGACAAAAAAATATTTTCAAAACCTAAAGACGCTTTTTTTCCAAGTAGAAATCTTGGAGGAGTACGTGATTTCCTGTAAAATGGGTTTTAGAAAGGGTAGTTTTGCAAACGTCACCTGTAAGATATGTTTGAATTTACGAGCACATTAGAAATCAGTAGTAAATATCATACTATTTAAGCAGTCATTTTTACCTAATCGAAGACAAATCGTCTGTTATAAAACCAAACTGACAGAGCACCACAGTCTGTACTGCATCAGATTTCCTTGACTTATAAGCAAGCAAGGGATGGTAGATGCCCAAACTGGCCTTTTGAACTAGTAGTACGCGAAGTAATGCTGCAAGGGTCACACATTCTCAACCCATCATGATTTTCAGGTCGGGAGAATCGTTGTGAGTTGCCCATTGAGGCCGGAAACTGCCTCGCCTATCTTCCTCATTACGCCTTCGATAGAAGACAGCGCAAGTGTGTGCGCTTCATCTACGGCGGTTGTGGAGGAAACGCCAACAGGTTTGCCACTCTGGAAGGATGCAAGAGGGCCTGCGAATAGGACTTCCGACTTCTGAATAAAAGGGGAGGAAACTATTTACATCGACTCTTTTTTGGAATGAATTTTGCTGTCTGCTCCTTAGTGTTTCCACTGACATAGTTCAAAAACCCAGAAATACAACTCAATGACACACCCATTTTCTTCTCTCCTCTGATGATGGCATGCTTACTCGTCCGATTCGAGTTAGATGATGAATATTCATGCTCCTCGAGATTGCTTACTATGTCAAGCCGGTTGTTAATTCGTAAACCCTCAGTGTTGGGATTGTGTGCCTTGGACCCTGGGAAGAAGAGGTCAACGGTTTGGGGTGGGGAGGGGGGTAGATTGGACGGCTGATCTGTTGTCCAGAGACACTGCCTCGCCTCTATCGAACAGACGGACCAGTTCAGTCCGCCCTATTTAAGGCGAGATTACAGACCCGTCCGGAATTCATACTCCAATTTGGGGTCCCGTTGGAAAAACTCTGGATCTGTGACCTCCACGGGGATTATTGATCAAATTAGAGAGCAGGGGGGTCAGTTTTCGCGTGAGTGCGTGTTCCAATGAGGATGTCGCCGCAAGCTTCCTTCAATCGGGATTACAATACGAGTTGCCTCTCAGGAGACAGTCGTACCGGTGGTCAATTGTTACCTGAAAAGTATTCGATGGAGGGTTCGCCTAGATGTGAAAATGTAACAAGTAAAGCCTGTTTGCTTAATTAATTTATCGAAATGCTCAGCAGTGCTTACTTGAAACTTTCTGAACTCTCAGCAACTTAAGGTCGCTGAAAGTAGTTTTGCCAGAGCCTACAAAAATGGCGTTTGTTGGATGGTTTTGGAGAAGGTAGCAATGTAAGTAGTGAAAAGGGACATCATTGCCGATCCATTCTCTCCAATGATCGGAAGTGTGTACCAGACAGCGATCCAAACAAAAAGGGCTGAAATTGCTTTGTAAGCTTTGCGTAGGGGGCCGGGGATCGCCTACATTTCTGTCGGCGTACGATTACCGTTTGCAGTTTTAAATAGCGAGAATATTTCATCTTTTTCTGGGGTCTCATTATAGTCCGTCAAGAGCTCTGACTCTCAAGAAGAAGGTGATCAATGAATATTCTTGCTGTTTAGCAAATATAAAAGGGGATAGGTGTAAAATTTTGACCTATAGGAGACTGGATGTTAAGTGGGGACGAATATTCGGCCTTTCGGGTGTATTTACAGTTCGTGACCTATCAGGACAAAGGTCACGGACTTCGGATTTAAACCACTTTAGCGCATCAACTTCTCCTCTTGCATACCCAAAACTTCAGAAGAAGGCATAGTTTCGCTTATCGACCATTATTTGTTAACTATGAACTAACTTCTTTCGGTCGAGAACCGTCAGATCACAAACGCCTATGTCATTTCTTTAGAGACTCAGGAAGAGGGCTGGCTGAAAATCCGAACAGTTTGCTTATTGTTCTGAGCTGTCTAACTTCTGCAGGGGTCCATCATCTGAGGTAGTAACAGCAAGGGTACAAACGACATAGAGGATACGAACCAATCAGCAATCAGTTATGCGGGTCTGCAGGCAACTGTGCAGGGCTTTGTATGCCGGTGGCTGGTTGGCCCATGCACTGACCGAGTCAGTCAATTTTCGACTTGTCTTCCTTCAATGGCGTGGGCGACTACCTTGACGGCCACAAAGTTGAACTTATGACCCGTTTTGTAGGTGTGAGGAGTCACTCGCGATAATTCATCACTCCCTCCCACAACCAACTTATGTTCGTGTGTACGCGATCCGAGCACGCGTGTATTCTGGCCTGCGTAGGTACAAGAACAGGTTAGGCATGCAATATGATACACTGCCCCAGACTGCTTCGTGGGATGTAATAAGTCCTTGGTTCTCATGAACCTGCTGTGCATGGTAACTTTGGGCCTGTGTGCCATTCCAACACACAATGCAGCAATGCGCTCGGTCGCTTCGGCGACGTCTTTAATCTATGACAGATCACCCCATATCCTTGGTGGTGGTGTTACTGCCCGGTTCCTCCGGGCGTAAACCCATGGGCAACGGCTTATAAATGCTTCCGGACAACCGTTCTGCATGAACTGGTCGCGAAGATATAGGATCTCGCGTGAGTTTTCCGGATTTCTGCACTGGGCCTGATTCCGTTTGAAGAGCGTCCTCACACAGTTTCTTTTGCGAGCCAACGGATGGCTGCCTTCACTCCTCCGCCTCCTATCCAGCTTTAAGAACCCTCTTGACGGGAGACAGTCAAGGTGAGGGACAATCGGGGCTATCGACTATCTCATTGAAGGGCGAGGGCGGGTCACTGTGAAATACGGGTCGCATGCATCCACACAGGCGGCATAGGCGGACCACGCATCAAAACATTGCGCATGACCTCCTAGTCTCGGAAGATGGGTAGACGAAGTAGCTACTCGAAACCTCAGATTTCTGATAAACTTTTCCAAGTGAACGCCTCCTTTTCTTTTGGCTGTCGTGATTACTCTGCGACTGCATATCCCTCAGACTCTATAAACTGTTTGGGTAGCAGACATCTACCCAAGAAGTCGGCTAAACAAACGTCTGCTGCACTTCAAAGTGACTGATATTTGAGAGACCCTTTTCATTTGAATTTAGCATTTGCTCACCTGCAAGACGACAGGTCATGAAAGTAAATCTGAATAAGCAGGACTCTGCCCTCTGAGATATCGTCTAAGGCATTACTCGAGCCTTTTGGATTTACAAAACTCCTACAGTTAACCTTTGCTACCAAGGGGTCTCGATTATGGGTACAAATAACCCTATTGGCTAACGCAAACCTTTTTTTCTATGCCGATGTTGAAACTGACCTGTTCTCTCTAGATCGACCCAAATGAACTGCACTGGCGCCTTAGAAGGCCTGAATTCGAATGCCTCTCCTATGGCATGATACCCTGGTCCGTGAGTCAGAGAGCTATGGTGTACGCATGTGCGCGGTGTCCTGCAATTAGGACGAAGAGCTAAATAGTCTTCATGTGTAACTTTGTCTACCAGCTCTAGCAGCCGGTAAAGCGTGAGCGACATAGCTCAAGTTGCAGGACTGCCTCGCCTACGTACTCAGTGATCCATCGGAGCCAGTCTCAGGTGAGTCAACACCTGGGGCTAAGGTGTCAACAGCTGATGGCCTTAAATAGTCCAAAATGTGGACATTTAACTCCATCTCGCCTTCTTGTCTTTGTTGGCAGCACTTTCTGATTATTTACTGCTAGCTGCTACCCGACCGTCTGGAGCTCCAAGACACAACCTAAATGCTCACTTCAGCCCTGAACTCTAAAATGATTTGACAACGCTGCAACCTCCGTGATGTTGCACATTTGCACGTCGTTCATGAGATGACTAGTCTGGCTTGACGAATCATCGTCTCTGGTTGCCACCACAGCATACTGACAAACAGGGAGGAGGACAAAGAGCAAAGTTGATCATGTGCGAGCATTCCTCGCCAAAATCTCTTTCCCATGCCTTCCCTTACTTCTCAGTAAATAGGTATTCCCTGTCCTGCCCTAACCCTAACAATAACCCTGATCTTGATTCCAATCATAAACCTCAAATGTGTAGCGCAATGCCACCAGTAGTACGGGAGGGTTCTGATTTCCATGTACCACCATTTCTTCATCTAACACAAGTTGGCCACGAACGTAGACGAATGTTCGACTTCCGGGTGTATGTATGAGCGTAGAAATAGGAGGCTGTTTGATCACCAGAACCATTTATTTTTTGCTTGAGCTTTTGAATTTCTAGAGTTTAACCAGACTGCCGTGGCTGATTTTAGTTTCATACTGGTAAGCATTATCAAATTAGTGTTATGGACTTTATTTAAAATCTTTCCAAAAATAGTTGTGATTAGAGATGTCATTTCGGTGTTCAGCTTTGTGGCGTGAGCATACCGACATGCTGCAGGGATGACGCAACCAGCTGTTTTATGACTGTTGCTGATTATGAAAAGCGTATTTTTTCATCACCACCCAATCCGATCATGGTGAGGCTTCCTCTGCGTCAAGGAGGATCGCAAAGCAAGAGTTGCCCACGCAACACTCCGTCGGCGAGGGATGCGTCCGGAGAGCGCCCTCCTCCTCAGGGGGCGGAATCAATCCGTCCTCAAGTGGTTGCAATACAGACGTAAATAGTCAAACCGCGCCAGAAAAGACGGCTGACAACTTGGACAAGGATGCGAGAACAAGAATTGGCGACACAGATATCAGACCCAAAGTTGCCCATGGCGTTTCAAACTGACGAAGCTGACCAGACGTTAGACCTTCGTGCTGCCAAGATCATTCGCCAAAGCAGTTGCAGGAGGCATCACCAACAAGCAGCGCTGTCCACTGAACCGTACCCACCCAAAGGGGCAGCACAGTGTGTGGGAAGGAGGTACCAGGCAGGGGAGGGGGGGGGCGACCAATCAACAGCTAGCATTTGGTGATATTTGGGGCCGACAGCGGGACGTCTCCAAACGCGGACAGGGCAATAGCTGCACCAATCTCTGATGATGGACAGTCAAAGTTCCTCTTCTAAATGTCAAACGCCTCATGAACATATTCCAGTGAAAACTGTAATTAATGTCACTCTGGAATCCAAACCTTGCTAGTGTCGGTATCAAGGTACTGTTAAAATCAAGTCCCCGCGTAACATCCCTCCTGTATAGGAAGCAAGTGTATCTCACTTTAGTCGAACCCAGTCGTTATTTCTTCCTTTTGTGCTACTTATGAACGCTGTAGCCAACGTTGAAGCGCTTCCCTCTGTGAACATTTGTGCAGTGACGCTGTCCTTCATCATTTGAACCAGTCCAAGTACCATCCGCACAAAAGCTGAGTGCTGTACATACAATGCCCTTCGCGATATTTCACTCTGTATGGTGCTGACACATTATGGCACGCCGGTAACACTATGTGTAATTATTTACCACACACGATTGTATACTACTGGCTGCCCGTTGACAAGTTGTGAATATTATGCGGTTATTCCGCAATAACTGATGGATTTCAGCCCAAATATTCCTATCATCTTTCAGACCATGCCTGAAAAATTCTTTTTCGAAGCATGTACTCCAACTTCGTGCATTATTTTTCTCAGAAACCAGGCAAGGCAGATAACATTATGTTTACTATGCGTTTGTTGCCTACTTAATATATTTCAGCAGAACTTTTTAATAAAGCAACTTATGTCACCTTAGGTTGATGACCCCTGCTATCGGATCAGCATGTAAGTTGACATATCAGTCAGCTCAGCGGGAGAGAGGCTCGGTGGTTGGAGCGTTGGATTTCAAACCAACAGGTCGCAGAACCGAGCTCCAGGTGTTCCACACCTCGGAGTTTGGTATGACTGGCTGACGACGGCTAATAAACCGGAAATGGCCATTCCGCTCTCCCTCGACTTTGTCGTTAATGCCAGAGAGAGTTTCGACTGAAATAGATTCCCTTCTGCCTTTCTGAACAAGGTCAACATTCGCCCTAGTAGTAAAGAGGCGTATCAACGCTCGCAGAAACTGCATCCTATAAATACTGCAACACTTAACTAATTCCGTCTCTGATGATGCATTCGAGTGTCAGTCTGAGACGCCGGATAAGTTAAACTCTTGTTCCAGCGATCTTGTCTCCCCTTCAAGATCGCCAAACAGATAGGACGAACTGGACTGGTTCGTCTGTTTGAAGGTGGCAAAACAATGTTTCCGGGGTCTCCGAACAACAGATCAGCCGTCCAATCTACCCCCCTCCCCACCCCAAACCGTTGACCTCTTCTTCCCAGGGTCCAAGGCATACAATCCCAACACTGAGGGTTCACGAAATAACAACCGGCTTGAAATAGTAAGCAATCTCGAGGAGCATGAATATTCATCATCTAACTCGAATCGGACAAGAAAGGATGCCATCATCAGAGGAGAGAAGAAAATGGGTGTGTCATTGAGTGGTATTTCTGGGTTGTCGAACTATGTCAATGGAAACACTAAGGAGCAGACAGCAAAATTCATTCCAAAAAAGAGTCGATGTAAATAGTTCCCTCCCCTTTTATTCAGAAGTCGGAAGTCCTATTCGCAGGCCCTCTTGCATCCTTCCAGAGTTGCAAACCTGTTGGCGTTTCCTCCACAACCGCCGTAGATGAAGCGCACACATTTGCGCTGTCTTCTATCGAAGGCGTAATGAGGAAGATAGGCGAGGCAGTTTCCGGCCTCAATGGGCAACTCACAACGATTCTCTCGACCTGAAAATCATGATGGGTTGAGAATGTGCCACCCGTGCAATGTTAGTTCGCGTACTACTAGTTCAAAAGGCCAGTTTGGGCATCTACCATCCCTTGCTTGCTTATAAGTCAAGGAAATCTGATGCAGTACAGACTGTGGTGCTCTGTCAGTTTGGTTTTATAACAGACGATTTGTCTTCGATTAGGTAAAAATGACTGCTTAAATAGTATGATATTTACTACTGATTTCTAATGTGCTCGTAAATTCAAACATATCTTACAGGTGACGTTTGCAAAACTACCCTTTCTAAAACCCATTTTACAGGAAATCACGTACTCCTGAAAGATTTCTACTTAGAAAAAAAGCGTCTTTAGGTTTTGAAAATATTTTTTGTCCTCGAATAATTTTAACTCCTTCCAGCAATGGCCCTTGCGCCTAGAGTTTCCAAACTACATGCTTCACACTGTCTGTGTAAGGATGATTGTATGTTTCTCAAGGATGCCTAGAAGATGTCATGTAGGGGACATAAAATTTTGCAATTAATGTAGACCATGTTGCCTACTATAAAAGCAGCTTCAACAAATGTACAGATAGGATGCTTTGTGGATATATATGCCACAGTTTTGCGAAATCTACTGACCAGAAGCATTTTTTAAAAGCAAGAAATTCCTTTCTCCGCAGTGGATGTGGGTTATGTTGTAAACTTCATAAGCAGCACTATTCTATTCAATATACCTGAATTTATACGGGCATCGAAAATCAAAGTAGAAGCAAACCATTTGATCAGAACTTTCTTTTTTCGGGTAGTCGAAAAAAAGGCATTCTAAAACCCAAATGCCGGCAAGGCTAAAAAATATTATAGGATAATGTCGCACGATAATCAATATCATAAACTCACATAAGAAATCCTTCCTTATCAAAAACGCAATTCAGAATCTCAGCTGACATCTCATGAGATCGTTCACTCACTTCAAGTCCCTATATGACCGGGATAATTTTACCATCGAGAATTACCTAACGCATTTCTCAAAGTAGGCGTTATTCGATAGACTTTTCAATTTACACCTTCGTTTTCTTCCTTATTTCACGTGTTAGGTGAACTCTTTCCATCGATTACTCTGCGCGTACGTCTCGAACTGTGATCTTTCCGATTTTTATATTGATCTTATGAATAAATTCAACCCGCAGTTTGTGCATTAGTTCAGTTCAGTTTATTTCAGTTTATTTGAGGGAAATATAGGTGTTGAACCTTTGAACTCCCTATTTGTTACATGGAAGCGAACTATATCAAAAATTTGAAATGGAAACATCAAACAGCTACAGAGTGTCTTCAGATTAGCAGAGTTTTCGAGTCAGACAAATAAACGAATTGTTCCAAGAGTTAAAAACATTAACGTTACTAAGTGTGCTGTACAGCAATCTGTCTATGGATAGTTGGTGCTATCTCAGTTTCGGAGGGAGACGAATTAGATGCCAGCACACATTCAACAGACATTGGACAATAATAAAAAACAAACGTTACTGAAATACGGGCAGTAATATAACAACATTAACAAACTGTTCGAATGAAATGCTAGACGTTGTCGGTCAGGTGGCATTATGACGCTTGGTGGTAAACTGGTCCAACTTGCGCTTAAAAGCCTCGACGGAGGTGGACATGACTACATCTGTAGGCAGAGCATTCCAGGCCTCAATCACTCTGTTTGAAAAGAAGGACCTCCGAATGTCCAGCTTGGCGCCAGTTACGCGTAGCTTAAGTGGATGACCTCGGAGGTTCGTTGTAGTCGCTAACTCCAAGAAATCAGCAAGTAGGAGACAGCAGTCGTGGCCGCGCAGTATACGGAATGTTTGTATAAGGTCGCCTCTTAGCTGTCTGTAACTGAGTGGAAAAAGTCCGAGATTGGACAAACGTGTTTCATAGGGTAGGGAACCCTGTCCACTTACGTTATGCGTTATCCATGTGATGCGACGACAGAAAACATCCGAGGAGTCTTCGTGAATGTTTTAGTGAGAATAAATCGCATTGTTTATGCTTGTTTTGAATTCCTGTCGCTAGCAAAATACCTCAAGAATTCGAGTTTTTAGCAAATGTACGGAAAAGCAAACCCTCACGGGGCTTGACATAGTAAACAATCTCGAGGAGCATGAATATTCATCATCTAACTCGAATCGGACAAGAAAGGATGCCATCATCAGAGGAGAGAAGACAATGAGTGTGTCATTGAGTTGTATTTCTGGGTTGTCGAACTATGTCAGTGGAAACACTAAGGAGCAGACAGCAAAATTCATTCCAAAAAAGAGTCGATTTTAACAGTTTCCTCCCCTTTTATTCAGAAGTCGGAAGTCCTATTCGCAGGCCCTCTTGCATCCTTCCAGAGTTGCAAACCTGTTGGCGTTTCCTCCACAACCGCCGTAGATGAAGCGCACACATTTGCGCTTTCTTCTATCGAAGGCGTAATGAGGAAGATAGGCGAGGCAGTTTCCGGCCTCAATGGGCAACTCACAACGATTCTCTCGACCTGAAAATCATGATGGGTTGAGAATGTGCCACCCGTGCAATGTTAATTCGCGTACTACTAGTTCAAAAGGCCAGTTTGGGCATCTACCATCCCTTGCTTGCTTATAAGTCAAGGAAATCTGATGCAGTACAGACTGTGGTGCTCTGTCAGTTTGGTTTTATAACAGACGATTTGTCTTCGATTAGGTAAAAATGACTGCTTAAATAGTATGATATTTACTACTGATTTCTAATGTGCTCGTAAATTCAAACATATCTTACAGGTGACGTTTGCAAAACTACCCTTTCTAAAACCCATTTTACAGGAAATCACGTACTCCTGAAAGATTTCTACTTAGAAAAAAAGCGTCTTTAGGTTTTGAAAATATTTTTTTGCCCTCGAGTAATTTTAAACCCTACCAGCAGTGGCCCTTTCGCCTAGAGTTTCTAAACTACATGCTTCACACTGTCTGTGTAAGGAAGATTGTATATTTCTCAAGGATGCCTAGAAGATGTCATGTGGGGCTCATAAAATCTCGCAATTAATGTAGACCATGTTGCCTACTATAAAAGCAGCTTCAACAAATGTACAGACAGGATGCTTTGTGGATGTATATGCCACCGTTTTGCGAAATCTACTAACTAGAAGCATTTTTAAAAGCAAGAAATTCCTTTCTCCGCAGTGGATGTGGGTTATGTTATAAAATCCATAAGCAGCACTATATTATTCAATATACCTAAATTTATACGGGCATCGAAAATCTAATAGAAGCAAACCATTTGAGCAGTGCTTTGTTTTAAATGGTGCAGTTTTTTCGGGTAGTCGAAAAGAAAGGCAATCGAAAGCCCAAATCCCGGCAAAGATGAAGTATTATAGGATTATGTCGCACGATAGAGCTGCTGTAGACGAAATGTCATCAGTTGGGTCTGTACTCATGGAGGTGCAGCTATGGTATCATTTTGCTACGTACGTGATTGAATTTCTCCCAGAGTGCTCATAGTCGTGGCTTCCGAGAATTCTAACCGTGGGAATAGCTTAATCCGCCTCTCAGAAACGAGAAAGAGAGAGAGCGAGCGAGAATGCAGCTGCAGGGACTCCTACATGATGTGGTCTCTGCGGCACTTGTAGTGAGCGCGAATCGCATCCGTCCCCACCCCTGGTTGTGTAGAAAACTTGTTCACAGTGCACCGATCGTGCGTGTGCGTGGCACGCGTAGACGGACTGTCTGGCGTGGCCAATCCTGCCCCCACCCGTCCTCTTGACTCTTTCTTGACATCGAACCCGGTTGTGTAGATGGGGAGAAGAGAATGTGCGGGCCCTGCGCAAGTCATGAAAGTCACTGTCCCTGCACCCCCACATCTACCCCCTCCACTTTTGTGGGGCACATAATGAACATAGTCGAAGAGGATCGCTGAGAATTCACTCAGTAAGAATTCCAAAGAATAAGTGGCCAGAGGACAACAAGTAGAATCAAGACTTACTATTGCCGCCGCAGGTTCGCTGGCACTCCTCAAGGCTTTCGAAGCGGTTGCCATTGCCACCGCAGCCACCGTAGATGAATTTTTCGCAGCGATTCACCTCGGGAACGTAGGCGAAGCTGGGGAAGAAGCCTCTGCATAGACCGGGCTCGACTGGCAATGTGCAGACATTGTTGCCCGCTACAAGTAAAACAGTTGGTGAACATGGGTGATCAATTTACAGCTTTACACTACTCAAATTAAGTCAGTGTGGGCCAGAGTACATTGAAAATGGCAGCAGATTCGAAGTCCGAATATTCGGACCGAATTCTGCTGCGAAAAATTTGCGTTTACCAGTTATTGACATCGTAACTCGCGACCAGGCAGCATCGGAAAATATACTTTACAGGCGATAAACTTAAACGAATGCACGCTTTCAAAACCATTACATATATATACATATATGCGTGTCAAGTGGGCGTTTGGTCCTCACTGTTGTGGTTGGGATCTCACTTGATCTCATTCTGTCCGCCAGCCAGCTTACTACTGGCGACAAGGAACGCTGTGTCATAGGACACCTACCACATAGGACACATAGTGAACTCGTTAAGAGTAGAACAGGCCAAACACAGACAGCTGTTTCACGGTCGTTACCGATCATTAGTACGTCATATACCTTACGAAGTGAAGTATAGAAGCATGTCAAAGGGACGTTTGACCCTCACTGTCGTTGTCGCCAGTAACAAACTGGCGGGCGGACAGAATGGGATCCTAACCACATCAGTGAGGGTCAAACGCCCACTTGACATGCTTATATACCTCACTTCATAAGACCTGTGGCGTACTGATGATCGGTAACGACCGTTAAACAGCTGTCTGCGTCTAGTCTGTTGCACTCTTAGCGAGCTGCCTATGTTATATATGTACGTTTATGTATAGGATGGTAAAGGGACACCCACGGATCACATAACGGAACTCACTCGTCAGGATGTGTCTTGGAGCTCCCTCTCGAACCCCGCCAGCAGACGCATAGCCGGGCGTTATATTTATATACAGACTTAGGTTAAAAACGCATAACTTAGATAAGACACTACACGTGGAAGGAAGGCAGGCAGTTTTGGAGTCAACGATAAAGAGTCTGAATTGACCATCCTCACAGTTTCCGGAGGCTGCATAGACCCCATACCTGAACCAAAATGCTTAACCCCAATGTCCGTCATTGGTTTCTGAGGCATCTCTTAATGGGATAAGGTAGGGAAATGAGATGGGTTGGGAAAATACTACAAGGAGCTCTAGAAGGAGTCATTCCATATTCTGTTAACTGGGAAAGGGAAGCGTTCGTCAGTGTTAAGGCGAATACTCCGGATCACACTTCTTCGACGCTGGACTTATACTCACTAACCTGACTTTAAATGCCTGCGATACTGGAATGCAGACAAATGCGAAAGATTATAAACGCTGCTTTCAGCATCTCGTTTGTTAGCCCTATGCCGAAATGTACAGGTCTCACAGTCAACGGAATGCCGATACATTCGTAGGACAGAAGTCAGCACACCGGAAACACACCAATCAGAAAGGGGGCACTAACCTGCACTGGTGCTAAGAGCGAGAAGGAGTGCGAGGCAGAGAACGCTGAACATGCTTGGCTATCCCCTCGGTATTGCTGAATTTGCCCGCAAATGAGGGGTATTTATATCTGCCGAGGGCAGCAATTTGTGCGCTCTTTGCTGTCGATGATTGCCAAAATAGGCGTTGCCTGTCTAGTTGATTAAGGTGCTTCAATGCGCGCACCGGAAGCGCTGTCAAAGTGTCGGGCTGCACTTTCGCAGCAGAGACGACTGCGTCACTCTGGGACTGGCTGTAAATCAGCTGATCATTGTTCAAGCAGATCCCATTCTTCGGGGGCCCGGCATGAATGACTGCGTAAAAGTACAGTGCTTAATTGCGGCGGATTCTAATGGCAGACGCAGCAATTCCGACCATAGATTTTATAACCCAATCGGTCCGAACGTTGAGGTCGGCATCAGCGGCCACTTATCCCTGTTATTTTGGCAAAATATCCGACATTTATGTGTTCGAAGGTCCGATTTTTTGCATGAGAACGAGAGAGAGAGATGGTGAAAGGAGAAAGTGCATGCTTGTAGTGTAGGCAAGGTTTTGTCCCACATGGTAAATCGATGGCTGTCGCTCGGTTGTAAGGCATCTTATAGGCTGGCGCTTCCTCGAGTCTAAACTGGTAAGGTGGCACAGCACGAGTGTTGAGTTGTGTTCATACTTAGGCGCTTTTCACCATCGGCCAATAGAATGACGTCAAGCAAATGAGTAGCACTGACGAGCTGTTTTGTTATCGAAATCAACTGCATCAATTTTCCTGACTTTAGAAATGCCTAGAGTTGCTCAGATGATGGATGCTGGATGTTGAAAAAACGGATTGCATCTCGAGAAAATGTTTATAAGAGAGGACTGCGAAACTTTGGTTTGGCGTGGAATCACTCGCAAACGGACATCAATGCATGGATCTAATATCTATGTTTATTAAGTACAACTTTAAAATAATTAAAAACATAATTGAACTATAAAAGGCAGTTTTGCATTGCTTCGAAAAGCCGATGATTTTTAGAAAAGCGCAAAATCCTAAAAACGTCAAAAAAGCTTGTAATTTGAGGAAAATAAAGTGCTCAATGAATCGAGAGACTTATTCGACTGACTTTTCGAAGGCCTGGATTGGCTGTCTATTATCACAGCGTCTAGTGATAAATCCATGAGAATTTTGAATGGCAGCCGGACCAGTTGGCCTTGGACTGATCAATTTTCCTCTTCTTTCACTACCTTGGCCCATTAGCCGTCGCCTGTGAGTGTTGGTGGACTCCTTTACTGTGTGTCGTCGACTCAGTTGGAGTTAGTTGCGTTTGCGTCCCCATCTTGGGCGAATTGGTCGACAGGCCGTGTTTGCTCAGTGGTCTTAGACTCCATATGACAGTCTTGTCTTCTTCACGGTGTATGTAGTGACGTAGGACTTTATACACCGAAGGAAGGTCTAAATTTCTGTCGATGGAGTTGGCATCTGAGTATTAAGACTCAAGTGTGATACGTTCTGTCCATGAGGCCCCCTGCCTCAGACGGCTGCTCCTTGAAAATCAAAACTGTGACCATTTTCCCCGACGTGAGCCGCAAGCTGTGAGTTTGGGTCTAGTCTCCGAGTTGCCAGTTTGTGCTCATGTAGGCGGGTCTGCGATTTCTGTCCGGGTTACCTAACGTATTTGCGGTCTCCGTCGTTACAACGTATTTGATAGATAACTGCTGAGGCTTCAGTGGGTTGCAGTATGTATTTAGGTTGCGTAAAACGGCGACGAATTGTTGCCTGGGGTCGATGCCAATGCCTACCCTGACGGGTTGTAACAGTCATGAAGCCGCCTCAGAGACTCCCTTAATGTAAGGAATAGCCCTACTGAATTCGGGTTGTTCTTCTCGTGGCCGTCGTCTGTTGACTCGGCGCTTGCTTTGCTTGATGAAGTACCTTGGGTATCCAATGGCTGGAAAGAGGTCATGAAGGTGTTGTCGTTCAACTATTTTGTCAGCTGGTGTGCTTCAGTGTTTTTCCACTCTTTGGAATAGAATACGGACACAGCTGCGTTTGTGTGTGTGTCCTGCGGCCTCCCTCGTCTCCGGTCTTCTTGACACTGACTTGATACCGGGCTAAACTGGGGGAGAAGGAGGGAGCGTAGGTAGATGCAGCGCAAGTCTACTGGCACTATAAACCCTTGCGCAAGTCACCGTCCCTGCTCCCACCGCTGCTGAAGCTGTTGGGCACACGGTGGACATCGTCGAAATCGATGGTCGCACTGCCATGTGTGTGTGTGAGCGAGAGAGAGATAGAGAGGGTGATTGCTGTTAAAGTGTAGTATTTGTCTTGTGTTGGATGCTTTTCTGAAGACGTTTGTTTTTAACTGCCCAGTTGCACACCGATGCACAAGGACAGTGGTTGTTTTTTTCAGCTTCCAGTGTGAATTGGATATTCGCGTTAACCGAATTCAGTAATTCTTTCAGGTGATCCACGTCAGATGGCGCACCAATTGCGAAAGTGGCTTCAACCTGCAATGGCTCCTTTTTGATGTGGCCTTTATGGCATTCCCACCACAGCGTGGGATCCGAGCCAGGCGTCGGCGGCGCGCCCAGGTGCGGCTTCGGTCGTGCCAGCCTCCAAATCTCTGTTGTTGGTTGAAATCCTGGTTATAGATGTGTTGACCAGGGGGTGTGGGGGAACGCCGAGGTGAGGATCCGTCCCAGCCATCCACCTGCGGCCTCCCTCGTCTCCGGTCTTCTTGACTCTGTCCTGACACCGGGCCCAGGCGGGGGAGGAGGAGAGAGTGTAGGTAGATGCTACACAAGTCTACCGGCGCTATAAACCCCTGCGTAAGTCACCGTCCCTGCTCCCACCGCTGCTGCAGCTGTGGGACACACGGTGTACATCATCGAAATCGATGGTCGAACTGTCGTTTGTGTGTGTGTGTGTGCATGTGTGTGGGGTGTAGGGGCGTCAGCGGTGGGTTCACGTGATGGTCGTAGTGGTCGCTCACATGCTTGCAGGTGAGACTACGCCTAGTGTCCACTTGCTGGCACTCAACTCTCACCTGTGGATCCACGTAGCTGAGCACTGCTCAGCGGCCACATCCCGGACAACCGCCTCGACCGGCAGGCTATACCAGGTGCGCATTGTGCCACATGCACAGGGTAGTGCGGACTCCATTGAACGGTTGGTCGGATGGAACATCGCATCGGCATCGTCGAGACGAGGCTCCGCCTGATACGCCGTTGATCATCCGGTGGGATGCATCTTCAAATCGGCATCGCTGACTCGCGCTCACCTAGGAGACCGCAGGCTTACGGGAACGTCTTAAGTCATTGGCAAATTCGAGTCGTACTTCCACTGCCAAACAAATTCGTGGCCGACCGTGGGGTTCGGACGCGCCGGCACATTAAGCAGTCCTATTCGCAGTCCGGGCACTGTTTCTCTTCGGAGGAGGCCCGGAAAAGCTGGCATAAAAATTGCTGGGAAATCACGTCGTCTGCAGGCGCACCGTGGTCGCGGACGCAAAATTCACGGCCGAAACAATCAAAATCGAAACAACAGCAACAACAAAAACAACAACAACAAACATACTCATTCTACTCATCCTACCTATTCTTCCTCTTCCTCTGCCTACTCTACTCCTTCGTCCTCTTCTTCTCCATTTCCTTCCCGTTGCCCATCTCGATGTCACCAGACTGGCAGGGTGAGTCCGCTCACACTGGCAGCCTGAAATGTTCTTTCCCTTTTAGACAATCCGAGGTCCAGCCGAACGGAACGGAGAACAGCGCTAGTGGCACGGGAACTGGCGCGCTACAAGGTGGACATCGCCGCACTCAGTGAGCCCCGATTCTCCGAACAAGGCCAACTGGAGGAGGTGGGTGCCGGCTACACCTTCTTCTGGAGCGGTCGACCCAGGGCAGACCGACGGGACGCGGGTTTCGCCTTCGCCATCCGGACCGACATCGTGGGACGACTGCCCTGTTTGCCGAAGGGCATCAACGGTCGCCTGATGAGCCTCCGTCTGCCTCTCCGCCGGGGTGGGGGTGAATTCGCCACCCTCATCAGCGCCTACGCTCCGACGATGACCAACCCCGACGCCGTCAGAGACAATTTCTACGAGAATCTGCACGCCCTCTTGGCGACTGTGTTGAAGGCGGACAATTTGATTGTCCTCGGTGACGTCAAAGCCCCCGGAGTGGAGTGCTGTGTCCCATGGTCTCCGCGGCTCAAACGACAATGGTCTGCTGCTGCTCCGCACCTGTGCACAACACCGCCTCATCCTGACGAATACCTTCTTCTGTCTGCCGGAGCGAGAGAAGGCCACCTGGTGGCATCCTCGGTCGCGTCAGTGGCACCTGCTGGACTATGTCCTCGTCCGGAGGCGAGATCAGCGGGACGTGCTGGTGACGAAGGCGATCGCGGGTGCTGACGGGTAGACCGACCATCACCTCCTCATCTCGAAGATGCGTATTCGTCTACAGCCTCGAAAGAGACCACACGGTAATCGACCCCCAGGTAAGCTGAATGTTACCTTGTTGTCTTTGCCCGCTCACCATCTCTATTTCAACAATGGGCTAGCTCAACGGCTAGACAACCATCCTTTCGCTGCCGACGCCACCGCTGCCGAGAACGACTTCGCGGAGAACCGTTGGTGTCAACTGCGAGACACAGTCCAGTCGACGGCGCTTGCCGTCCTCGGTCGCACTCCCCGCCAACACCAGGACTGGTTCGACGACGACGACGCCTCCATCAGCAATCTGCTCTCCGAGAAGAACCGTCTACATAAAGCCTACGTAGATCACCCCACTGAGGACAACAAAGGTGCCTTCTACCGCAGTCCCCGCCAACTTCAACAACGACCGCGCGAGATGCAGGACGCCTGGACTGCTCGCAAAGCCGAGGAGATCCAAGGGTACGCGAACCGCAATGAATGGAATAACTTCTTCTCCGCTATCAACGCAGTCTACGGTCCGCCGACGAAGGGCACTGCTCCTATCCTCAGCGGTGACGGTAAAACCCTCCTGACTGAGAAGACGCAAATTTTGCAGCGATGGGCCGAGCATTTTCGAGGCATCCTCAATGGCCCCTCCGCCATCTCCGTCATTGCCATCGACAGGTTTCCGCAAGTGGAGACCAATTTGGACGTCGACCTCCCGCCATCTCTCCAGGAGACCATCAGGGCCGTGCAGCAGCTCTCCAGCGGGAAAACACCCGGATCGGACACAATCCTTGCTGAGGTCTACAAGCACGGAGGTCCCCAACTGATGGACCACCTGACTGCGCTCTTCCAGAAGATGTGGCGTCAAGGTGAAGTCCCGCAAGATTTCAAAGAAGCAACCATCATGCATCTCTACAAACAAAAAGGGAACCGCCAAGTCTGCGACAATCACCGTGGAATCCCCTTGCTGAACATCGCTGGGAAGATCTCGCTCGCATGATTCTCAACAGCCTCAATAACGATCTCGAACGTGGCCTACTGCCGGAAAGTCAATGCGGCTTCCGTCGTCATCGTGGGACCTCGGATATGATCTTCGCAGCCCGCCAACTTCAGGAGAAGTGCCAGGAGATGCGGACCCACCTGTACTCTACCTTCGTGGACCTGACGAAAGCCTTCGACACGGTGAATCGTGAAGGACTGTGGAAGATCATGCAGAAATTCGGCTGTCTGGAGCGATTCACTCAGATGGTGCGTCAGCTGCACGACGGTATGATGGCGCGAGTCACGGACAACGGAGCTGTCTCAGAGGCATTCGCAGTGACCAGTGGAGTGAAGCAAGGCTGCGTACTGGCGCCTACCCTCTTCAGTCTTATGTTCTCTGCCATGCTGATGGACGCCTACCGTGACGAACGCCCCGGGATCCTCATCGGCTACAGAACGGACGGTCATCTCCTGAATCAACGGCGCATGAACTTCCAATCGCGCGTATCCACAACCTTCGTCCACGAACTCCTCTTCGCCGACGACTGCACCCTGAATACCACCTTGGAAGAGGAGATGCAACGCAGCATGGACCTGTTCGCCACCGCCTGCGAGAACTACGGTCGGGTCATCAACACGCAGAAGACGGTGGTGATGCACCAACCGCCACCCAACTCAGCCAAAGCCTCCAACGCGCCGCCACAAATCAGCGTGAATTGGACCCAACTGCAAGTGGTGGAGAACTTCCCATACCTGGGCAGTACTCGCTCCCGAAACACCAAGATCGATGACGAAGTCGCTAACAGGATCTCGAAAGCCAGTCAAGCTTTCGGTCGCCTCAAAGCACAGTTTGGAATCGCCACGGTCTTCAAGTGAACACGAAGCTGAAGATGTATAAGGCCGTCATCCTGCCGACGCTACTTTACGGAGCAGAGACGTGAATGTTGTACACGAGGCAGGCACGCCGACTGAACCACTTCCACCTCAGTTGTCTTCGTCGCATCCTGAGGCTGAACTGGCAGGAACGAATCCCCGACACTGATGTGCTAGAACGTACGGGAATGCTCAGAATCTACTCCATGCTGAGACAAATGCAGCTGCGCTGGAGCGGCCACCTGGTGCGCATGGACGACGAGCGACTACCCAAACGACTCTTCTACGGAGACGTCGCGACGGGTTCTCGCCGTCAAGGAGGCCAAATTCGCCGTTGCAAGGATACTCTGAAGTCCTCCCTGAAGCGTCAGCAAATCAACCCGACCAACTGGGAAGAGTTCGCCCGCGATCGTCTGACATGGAGGAGAACAGTGAAGACGGGCGCTGCTATCCACGAAGCCAATCGCATCGATGCCGCCAAAGCAAAACGCGAAGCCCGCAAATCACAGCTACGCCCAGTCCGCATCGCCGATGCACAACCGATCCCAACGTGTCCTCGATGTCAACGGATATTCTGGGGTCAAATCGGAGTTGTTGGACACCTTCGGATTAACTGCGCCTCTCGAACTGCACCAACC